>JAEMPF020032746.1:12500-20745 GCA_022496165.2 Catalaphyllia jardinei
TATTGGATTGGTGTATTGGATCTTATCAACTGTGAACACTTCTTCTGTCCAATTTGGTGTATAACCCTTATCAAACACATTCCTTTTGTACTTAGATATTCGGACCTTATCACCTATTTTAAATTTTGGTTTCTGTTTAGATGTTTCCATATCACCATATAGATTGAAGTAAACTGTACCCTCATTCTTTTTCTTTGAAGCTTCAACCGGTGTCATTTTTATGCTTGAATGTTTTGTGTTGTTGTATTGTTTTACTAGTTTAGGTAACATTTCCAGATACATTGTGTCACCTTGAATTGTGAATTGTTTCCACATTTTAGATTTAATCGTCCTATTCCATCTTTCAACTACTGATGACTTCTCTTCATTCTCAGTTGAGTACATTTGTCTCCCATTTTTCTCTAATAGGTCTTTCACATGTTTGTTATAGAACTCTTTTCCTTTGTCAACCCAAATATATTGTGGTTTTCTTCCTTCTTTGAATATTGTTTTGAATGCTTCAGTGACAGATTCACCTTTCTTATCTTTCAATGGAACGATCCAACCATATTTGCTGAATACATCAATAACCATTAGAAGATATCTGTAACCCTTATTCCATTTACTAAACTGCTCCATTTCAACTAGATCACTTGCCCATATTTCATCGATGTGATTTGTGATTACACGCCGCCGAGTGAAGATTCGTTTTATGGGTGTATGTAACTCATCTGCTAATTTTTCTTGCCAGTTTTCCTCACTCGACGGCTTTTCCCGTTTTTTTGGCTTCACACCCATACCTAATTTGGACTTAGCTGCTATAGCATTTCTGGCAATAGTATGACCCCATTGTCGATCTTTCCAAGGAACTGCATAAAGAGCTTTGATCATCTTACGATCAGCCTCATTTTTGCACTTCACTTGATAACCTTTCGGTTTATTACCGCAAACTGAGTAATCAACATCATGCTGCATACTCACTGCATCTGTTCTACCTGTTGGTTGTTGATATATCTCAAGTATCTGACCAGTATTAGGATCATACCTCAATTGCTCTTCAAGAGGGTTACCAGGGCCTGTATATTTATGCCCAGGCATCACAAAACCCTTTTTAGGTGCAACCTTGAGAATAGCATTATGGATGTCTAACCCTCCACCATAACCTTTCCATTTAATCCATGAGTTGTATGATCTACTGCCTCCAGCATCTTTGTAAGCTTTGTATTGTCTCTTGTATTCAGCAACCAAGGCTCTACCCTCTTTTGCACTCACTTCAGGTCCTTTGAACAATCCAGGTGCGGTGACAACATTCCAAGCTTTCTTCCAATCAACAAATGGAAATGGTATTGGTAATCCTTTACCACTATGTGTTGGATCCAATTTTTTTGATAAGTCTGATGTGAAACTATCCAAAGCTTTATCAAGATATTGGTTAGCCGTCTCTTTTATTTTTTGTTTGACTATATCTGATTTAACAGCCTTTGCAGCACCAGCTCGTCCGAGATTGAATAAACCTTTAACACCACCTTTGAGCAATGCCTCTCCAAGTAAGCCCCCAGCTTGTGAGGGCTCCATTAGTTTCCCTTGTTTTTGATGAATTTGGTTTTTGTTATTCCACATTCAGCACAAGTGCATTTCATCATAGTTCGACCATTTTTGGTTTTGGTATATCGTTCACTACCTGGAACGCATTCAGTTTGTTTCTTCTGTTTGACACAATATGATTTCACCATTATATATATAATTTAGATATTTTTGAAATAATTGATTATGAATCTATGATTGACACTTGTGTCTGACATATCGAATTTAGCATTATGTATTGTATCAAGAATGGATCTTCCCTTCTGTCTTTCCAGTAGATAGTATAAACACTAATACCCACATAACACTGAATCACGTTTTTGTATCTCATGAGTTGAATACACTGATCGTTTTCCACTAGTGGCCATATATTTCTTAACATCCCGCGGCATTTTTAATCCAAATGGGTCAAAGTATTCACAAAATCTATCAATGTTTCTATAAGCTACCCAATGTGTACCTGGTCCGATGTGGTTATCAAGATTTACTATCCCACATTCTTTATTATTTATTTGTGATGATAATGTATCCTTGCTGAAAACACCTCCGAAGTATTTTATACCAAGTTGTTTGACCCAATTTTTCAGATCATAATTTGATAATGGTTTGTTTATAAAATAGCTCCTATCAATGGAATGCTGTTGAAAGGACTGTTTGGACCTAGAAGAAGACCTTTTCCTTTCTTTTTTGGAGCTTTCCTTTTTTTTACCAAGACCAATCTGTTTTGGGTAGTCATCCCAACTACCAAAGAATGGTGGTGGTTGATATGGCATTATCATTCCATACTTTCCACCTTTCCTTTTCCTGTCCATTTTGGGAACATATACAGGTATCGATCTCCTTGGTCTTGATTTTTCAACATGCAAACCTCTACCAGTCAAAGCTTCCAGGACCATAGGAATCCCAATACTAGCCAGTAAAGTACCAAGGAAACCACCTGACTGCTTTGCTGTTGGTCTTATACGAACACCTGAACCTGATTGAAGGGCATCTAATATATCTTTCTTTTGTTTTGCGGTTAGAAGATGTTTGTTTGCGATTAGTTTGTCAATCTTATTCTGTGGTATAAGGAAACCTCCTGTCTGAACTCCTTTTCCAGCTATTTTCTTGACAATTTGGCTTGCACCTGTACTTGCATTGCAGCCCCTGCTAAAGCTGCTAATCCCATGGTTTTTGCAATGGTTGGTCCGAATACACGTCCGAGGGATAGAATAGAAGTCAGTAAACTTCCACCGACTTGTTTTCTGATATTGGTTTTAGCAAGCTTAATATCAATACCTTTATTCAATTTCCGATTCTTCTCCAATCTTTTCTTTACCATTGCTGGAACGTATAAAGTGTCATTCCCACTGAGAGAGTCATTGTTAGCCTGATAACAACAGTTTCTCTTTTACGGTAAGCGTCACCAATATTCTTCTTCTGATTTTCTGATAGTTTCACCTTTATTTCAAAAAGCTGAGTCATTTTTTGTATATAATATATGTTATATAATTTTCTGATTATAAAACATATATGAAATAAGGAATATCTTATTTCTGTTCATATTATGACCAATTGAAATTCATTTACATAGACCTTAGGATTAATTTCCCATCAGTCTTTCTCATTTCAACATCCTGTTCATAAAGGACAAGTGCATAAACTGAGTAATCTGCATTAGTAGCACCACTTAGTGTATATTTGAAAGTCAGTTTGGTCATACCATCTTTGATGTCTGTTGGTTGCTTTGTTAGATCAAAGTAAATAAATGGAAAAATGGAACTGAAGTTCGCCCTATTAAGGAGAGTATCATTTAAATACTCACTGTTAGCATGAACATTCTTCATAACATCTCGGAATACGCGTGTTGGTTCAGTGCTTGGTTTGTAATGAACCTCTGGATATTCTTTCCCATTTCCTACTTCGAGATAGCAACTGTTTAATGCTCTATTATTAGCGACGCTGAAAGTGTTATACAAGAATTTATTAGCTGTTTGTGATTCATTATTTGCATCATTGATTATGAAAACAAAAACATGTCTAGGTTTGTTAATTGCTGTTGAAATACGGGAGTTAGCCGTCTGTTGTTGTGTTGAATCACCTCTCTCAACCAATTCACGAAGATAGGTCCACTTTCTTGTATCAAGGTATTTGCTTATACTCAAACGTCTTTTTTCATTTGCTACTGCTGAAACTCACTTTTTGTTCAAAGGTTCCTTTTATGACCAGATTGATGGGGTTGCCATGGGTTCACCCCTAGCTCCTGTCCTCGCCAATCTTTTTATGGGTCACCATGAAAAAATCTGGTTAGAGCAATATCATGGTACTGAGGTTCTATTTTATCGTCGTTATGTGGATGATACGTTTTGTTTATTCCACTCAGAACAGGACGCCATTGCATTTTTCAACTATATCAATAGTCAACATCCCAACATACGCTTCACGATGGAGAAAGAAATTGATAATGTTTTGCCCTTTTTGGATGTCTTAATCGACAATACCCACCCTGGTTCCGTTGTCACTAGTACCTTCCGTAAGAAGACCTTCACAGGTCTGCTTACCAATTACTTTAGTTTCGCACCTCTGTCATATAAAATCGGTCTTATCAGGACATTAATTGACAGAGTTTTTAAAATCAACAATACTTGGTTGGGCTTCCACAAGGACATTGTTAAATTAGTTTTCATTTTACGCAAGAATCTTTTCCCCGTTCATCTTATCGATAAATGCGTTTGTCAATATTTAAACACAGTCATCGACCGAAATGGCTCCACTCAAACACCTCCTTCCTCTAATACCACTTCACAGAGTAAACAATACTTTTATAAGTTACCTTATTTAGGCAGTTTTTCTACTGTAGCTCAAAGCAAAATACGTCGCCTTGTTAATCGTTATTGTAATGATCTTGACATCAAGTTAGTGTTTACCACGTTTAAATTAAGAAATCTTTTTTCAGTGAAGGATTCTGTCCCTAGAGAACTTCGTGCACGTGTGGTCTATAAATTTACTTGTGCTTGCTGTAATGCTTGCTATATCGGTGAAACCGGTCGTCATTTTTCCACACGCGTCCGTGAACATCTCTCTTCAGACAAGTCTTCACATATCTTCAAACATTTACAAAACTCAGAAAGTTGTCGTCAATCTTGCACTGCGGATTGTTTTGAAATCCTTGATTCCGCCCCTACTAAATTTCAGCTTAAACTTAAGGAGGCTATGTACATAAACTGGGAAAAACCTAATTTAAACCAGCAAGTTCATCACGTCAATCTGACACTTACCCTTTAGGCTTAATATTCTTTCCAACACTTTGTTATTCACTCAAATATGTCACTTAATCATAATTAATTATGTATGCATGTTTCGCCTAGTTGTTATATAGTCCTAACGGTTTTTCAAATATTCTTTAACTGACGATGATGTTCGTAACATCGAAACATGTCTTCGAAATTTAAATTTAAAAGTGTCGTAACCTTCTTAAAAATTTGCTTATATATAATGACTTTCCATCTGCATTGAAAACAATACGAGGGACTATCAGTTGAAATTTAGAAAGGACCAAACGGCAATTGTCTGCTGCCTGCCAGACAAGGTCGGCGTCACTCTCAAGATCTATTTTTAATTCAATTCGAGAATCCGGAAGAAGTTCACCATAAAGGCTCTCAAAAAAGCCATACCGATTGAGTGGTATTTCTGCATTCGCTGTAATACCAGTATTCAGTAGCAATTTTCTAGCAGCAAAACCTGAATTGTAAGTTGCTTGATCTGTTCTTTCTTCAGCATTTCTATTCTTGTCAATATAAAAGAATTCATTGGTGCCTTAACATTTTGAATAACCTTTAGAATATTCCAGAAGATTTTTGATATTTGTTGCTTGGTTAGCTTCCGAACTGTCATAAACATCAACTCCATTCATCTTGACATTCAATTTTTTAATAAGAGAATATGCTGAATTGACTATTCCATTGTGATCATCAGCAGCGACATAAGCTCCATCAGCTAGTTTCTCTAAATTAATATCTACATTGAATCTTGCGTGATACCAATCAAAAGGGGTTGTTTCTCCACTATTGTTGACAAAAAAACGATGATTAGTTTTTGTTTGAGAAGCATTGTTTGCGATATTTGAATTTAATGTTGTTTCAAGTTCAAAAACAACATCTTCATACCTTTCTATAAACTTTGAGTTTCGATAATTTGTCATATATTATATGTTTAGATAAAATTCCTTCTTCTAAGTTTTCAACCTGAAAGTATCTGATTTACTCTATCATTTACCTCCTGAGCAATTAATTCTTTTGGTTTTGATGGTTTTATATTGTATTCCATTGGATGTGATGGTATTGTTGCTTTGTTCTCTCTCAGAAGCCTGACTATTTCATCACCAGACTTTTTACCAACATATTCACCAGTTTTTGTGGCTGCACTTTTAGCTAATTTCTTCCCAGTTCTTCTGAAGATTTTACTTCCAACTGACTTTAAAACATCACTTAGACCTTCACCATATTGAACTTCACCGTAAATATGTTTTTTCACACATTTATCCAGATTTGGATCATATCGTCTTTTAAATTCACACTGTCTTATCATATATTATAATATTATACTAAATCTCTGTTGATCGCAGAAATATTTCAATATGCCAATTTATTCCATTCAAATCAATTGGAGCCCCAGATGAATCAGTAACATAAAACCGCATTGAAGATATTAAATGACCTGATACTGGACTATATGCGAGCAAACGAGGTTGGTGTGTAAATGGAAGGGATCTAACAAGATTATCAACAGGGATAACAGCGATTGTGCTTGAAGATTGACCATCAGTAATACTGTCTGTTACTTTGTCGCAGTTAATATGTATCTCATCTACTCCTCTTGTGATGTCAGGTAGATTTTTTCCATACTCTGTGTTATCAATTATTTTTTATTCAAAACCAATCAGTTTTCTGAAATCTGTGTTTCTGAGATCTAATTGAAAATTCTCATTTAATTCAACAAGTACTCGATATGTGGATAAGATAAAATACAGATTGATCCCATACTTTTCTTCATCACCATCCTTGATAACATGTTTTTTATCCTTCATGTACTCTTTAATGTATTCATCAATGTCATCATAACTATACATACCATCAATAAATGTGATTGTTTCCCAATCTGTACCACCATTATGACTGTATTTTATTTGATTGTTACCATATGATTGTCTGATATTGTACCAACTGTAAGTCATGGTTAAGGATCTCACAGCCAGCTCATGCTTCATATCATAAGATAGTTTAATGGGTTCGTTGAATTTAGTTGTGAAATCATGACTCAAACTTACACCAGCCTTTTGTCTGTTTCTTGATGAAAATCGTAATAAGAATTCACTCATATATTATTATATTAGATATTCCTTCATGAGGTCATTCATTTGTTTGTTATTTATGACATTCAATTTATTCAAAAGGTGTACTATATTGACGAACTCTTCTCTAACATCACTGCTGTTGTTTCCAGCAGACATGGACCCTCCAAGCAGCTCAAGACGTGAAAGTAAATCTTGTGGATTATTATAATAAACAACACCTGATCCAAGTTTGGAATACTTCTTGGATGTGCTGTGTATTGGTATTTCACTCAGTCTATTTAGGTCATTGAAGACAGTTCTTGCTAGTTGAGAGTAGTTCTTTCTGCCATTGAATCTCTTTGTCAAAAGATCAAGTGTGTCGAAGTCAGCCTGTTTGTCATACACTTTCTGACCGTTTTTGTGAGCTACAACTTTCAGATGTCCAAACAGTTTTGGAAGATCTATAACCAGAGCTCCATACTGACCATTTTGTGATATTTCATAAGCGTTTCGTTTTGGTTGATTGTACCTCCGGAAACCTTTACCCGTCATCTTTATTACATTTGTTACTTCTCTATAATATTTTGATAGTACTGATGATTCATTTTTTGCCATGGACCTTACGATTTTATCACTGGAGGTTTTTTTACCTGTTAATGAAGCTGATTTTTCACGGTATTCTTTATATTCAGGAAGATTTTTAAATGTTGGATCAAAACCATATTTTTTTATGATTTCTATATCACTTTTGCTGAATGATTTTTCAGGTTTATATCCACCTTCACCTTCTTCTTTACCTTTGACTTCACCTTCTTCTTTACTTTCTGCTACACCTTCTTCTTTACCTTCTTCTTCACCTTCTTCTTCACCTTCTGCTACACCTTCTGATTCACCTTCACCTTCACTTTCACTTTCTTCTATAATATCAGACTGAGATGGTAGCTTGCTAAGCCATTCTCCAACCATGGATCCTTGTATAGATCCTTGTTTGGACATGATATCACTCAATACATCAACGGACTTGATTAACTCGTCTTAATTATCTTGTAATTGTTTTATTACTTCATCCTGTTTGTTATCAATACTTTTTTATTATCTTTCAATTGTTTTATTACTTCATCCTGTTTTTTATCAGTTGATTTTTTAATCTCTTTCTGAAATTTAAAAGAAAGTTTTAATATTTCTTCTGTATCATCATACATATCCTGTTTTTGTGTTCGATAAGTTTTAATGACTCCACGGACTGCTTTTACCTTATTTCCAGCTTCAATTCCACTTGAAAGAAGCTTTTTCATTCGTTCAATATCCATATACATATACATTAGATTAAATAACTTATCTCAACTTATTTCAACTTATCTCAACTTATAT
>JAEMPF020015863.1:0-47500 GCA_022496165.2 Catalaphyllia jardinei
CTTCCTTCCTTCCTTTCTTCCTTCCTTCCTTCCTTCCTTCCTTCCTTTATTCCTTTATTCCTTCCTTCCTTTATTCCTTTATTCCTTTCTTCTATTTTTCCCTTTATTTCTAGTCACTTCTCCTTTTCTCTTTGTTTCTCTTCTCTTTTTTTGTTAGTTTTTCTTTCTGTCTTTATTTACATCTGTTTTTATTTATTTCTCTAAGGTCATTGGTGACAAAAAAGGGGGGGAACACAGCTTTGTTGTTAGATCAACTCGGCGATCTAAGCATTCTTGAAGAAATCAGTGAAGTCGTACAAGTACCAATGAAATTCATACACGTTCACAGGAACCCCTTTGACAACATAGCAACCATAATGCTTCGCGCTGTAAAGTCACGTGACGCTGTCAGAGAAGAAGGAGTGAGAGTAAGGAAAATTTTGCGTTTTAAAGCATCGTATATCACCTTACTCATTTAATTATTTTTGTTGCTCGTGACTATTGCAGAAATGATTGTAAAGACTTGAATGGGTAATTTTATTTGCAAGTATTTTAAAAACTAAGCGGAAGTTTAAATGTGCTCTGAATTAATAGAAACCCAGAGGCGACGAGAATAGACAATAAAATATCCTCGTTTGAATGGTACTATGATTTTGATTTACTCCGCTGGCCACAACAACACAATCTGTGGGCCTGCATCGTGCATGAATAACAACGAAGAATGGTAGATTCAGCCTGGGGATAAGTAGCAGCTGAAAAAAGGACTCATGGTCATGGATTGCGTTTCTGTGGGTCTACATACACTTGCATAACTTTAATTACCGTCGGGTTGACATGTAGAACAGAATGATTTTCCAAAACGATTGACTATATTGGGTTCCTTTTGCACGCTTCCCATTCCCCTCCCCCCACCATACCCCTCGTCACCTTCACTGGCTTCGGCCAATCCCCCGAAGACCCCGCATTAATTTGTATTTTGTTTGTATCTTTTCCAACAGATAAACAACTCAACAATGCTGGACGAGTCCATTGACCTGTATTTCACAATGGCTGCCTCTAACCAACGCGTCAGGAAACGATACGGAGATGCAGTTCTCGATATTCCAGGACACGAAACAGTGCTAAGACCACGAGAAACGCTACAAAGGTTGTGTGACCATTTGCAAGTTACTTGCTTTGAAGATTACTTCGAAAAATGCAGCAAGATTTTGTATGGAGCTCCTTCAGTCACTAGAAACGAAGTAGTTTGGACCAACGAGCAGAAACAGCGCGTCACAAAAATGATGAAGAGATATCCTTTTCTAAAAGGATATTCATTTGTTAAATATCCTGGCTAAAGATATATGTCAATGCAATGGTTTCTTTTCTCCTTCCACACTACGAATTCGAATTCTTTGAATCTGTCAATTACAAGTGCACTTTTAATATTGCCACAGAACGATAAAGAAAATTTAAATGAAAGTATATTTTATCACATTTCCAAACGAGGAGAAGAGGACGTTGTTTAGAAAAGAAATGAATTTGAGACTCTCGAGTGACCTTTTAATATCTCCCTTATAAAAAAATTTTCAAGGGGAAAATAGAGTTAAAAATTATAGTTTAACGCTATGGATCCTTTAGACTTTGACGATAAATGCAATATTTCAATTTAGGTCACCTTGGTTTCCTGAAAATGCTATGGTTTGTATTATCAGATTTTAGGAGCATTAAAAATGTGCCTACGAGTACACTTAAACAACTATACTATAGTCTTATCCCTATCTGACGTATGGACTAGTGAGCTGGGGTACCGCATGCCAAACTAAATTAAATAAAATCAAAATAAGTCAAAATAACTGTATTCGCTGCATCTTCTTTGCAAATAAGAGAGAAAGTCCCACACCGTATTTTACACTTTTTTACAAATCCTAAAGTTAGAGAATGTTTTTAAATTAAAAATTGGAATTCTTGTGTATAAATTACAATATAGAAAAAAGGATACACCTCCTGCCCTCTATGATTTAGTTGAACCAGCCTCGGCTGTGCATCATTATAATACTAGATATGCCTCTAAGCAAAACCTACATAGACCATTTTCTAGAACTAATTATGGCCTGGCAAGGTTTAGCGTAGTGGCATCTGGGAAACTATACCCATGAAAATTAAGTGTCTTGTATTCAACAGTTTCAAAAAAGAATATAAACTCTCCCTAACTGAAAGTCAGGCATATTGAATAACCTTAATCTACTATTTAACTCTATTTGTTTAAATATTTTATTTAAATATAGTTATTGTTTCTCATATATACTTTACCTTTTCAATGTAATTAATCTAACCAGAGCTTATATAATTAGTTTTATAAGTTCCATATAACCTCCGCCCACTTATACTTGTTCCGTGGTAGCAGCCAACTCGAAAGCTTTGCTCCTTTGGCTGCTACACACTTTTTCTTTTGTTATGTTTAGCTCAATCTAGGTAGCTCTGTTTCTTTACTTCTTTTTTATTCTTTATTGTTGTTATATTGTAATTGAATAAGTGTGAATAAATGAACTTGGAACTTGGAACGTTTACACATGGTTTAGATTTGCTCGTTGTCTCCCTCTATCTCGTTGTCTCAAGAGAGGATGTAATCCGTGTCTCTTCCTGCTTAGATCATTATCTCTTGGTCGCCTTCAGGATATGTTAGGTTGCTTGGCAAACTTCTCGGTAAGTACTTGGTGTATCCCTTATCATAGTGTATTTAGAACGTAGCATAGTATATTTATCCCTATTATAGTGTATTAGATACACTATAATATCTGGAAGGGATACATGAAGTACCTAGGCGGTCTTTCGCCGAACAACCACTGACCGCAGCGGAGGATTCTGGGCTCGAGCTGGCGATGAATGATGATAAAAATGATTGAGGTTGGCTTTTCTTCAAACGCCGACTTGCATTTACAAAACAGAAGATGGTATTCCATGTTCTCTAATAAAATAAACGTTTGATATCTAGAAAAACTGTTGGTGGACGCACAAGTGGAACGCGAGTGTGTTCAGCAGTTTTTCTAGACGTTGAAAGCTGATTACATCGTAAGAAAACATGGAATATTATCTATTTTGTTTACAAAAAAGCATAGAAAATCAAAAGTATTTACATCTTAGAAGGGCGGTGATTGCCCAGGCAACACAACATCCGGGATACACGTGCTCTATTGTTTCCGGCCGTGCATTTTATTTAACAAATAGATTTCATGTTGTCGTTTGTCTGTTCAGTAATAGATCACAGATGACGTCAAAATATTAATTGTAAGAATCGAACAAAAAAGTGGCACATGGGATGATAACCAATAGCCGAGGCACTGGTGTTCTTACCACATTTTGACGTCTTCTGTGGTCTATTACTGAACAGACGCAGGGCAACATGCATTCTACTTGTTATAAATTATAAAGAAACAAAAAAATGGATCAAGCGCTGTGGTTTATAGTTGATGCGCTTAGTCACACTGAGCCAGTTCAAAGGCATGCGACTTAAACTGAAAGAGATATGTCAACTAAACATAACAGGACTAAAAATCCCAACTGACGGGAATCAGACCAGTTGTCTATTTGCAAGCATGACCGAGGAGTTGAACCAGGGTCTACCAAGAAACAAGAGGGACTTGACCCCGCAACTCCAGGATTTCAAGTCCAGCGCCCGGTCTAACCACTCAGCCGCTTTCCCTCCCGTAATGGGTATACAAGCAGGTATCCAAAGGCTACAATCTACTTTTTTCTTTCAATTAAGGATTGGAGCTCGCTTCAATTTCCTCTAGCGTTTTCTGTATTGATTATTAAGCTGTAGTATCAAAAAACTAAAGGAGCATAATGAAGAAAATATAAATGTTGTGCTATTAGCTGTGTTGCGTCTATTTTGGACACGGTTTCTTGATATTAGTTTCTGTTGTATTGCAGTCTTCGGTATCTCCATTAAAAGAGACCATAACTTGGCTTATTTCTGCAACGCTACACTTGGTCAACTCTCATAAGCGTACACTGCTTGCAACTGATACTAAATTGAAGATGAAATATTCGCGGTTTCTAAACTGAAGTGTATCAAGGAGTACAGCTCTTGTAAACGAAATCACTTACGGACTTTCTACCAGTACACACACGTTCTCGGAGTATCGATCTTGAAAAGGCCCAGAAAGTCTCCAAGTCCCAACTCACACTCGAGTTAAGGACGGTGTCTACTTTTATTAGTGCGCACACGTTCTGCGTATCACACAAACCATTGTTTAAGCGCGCGCACTCTGGAGTTGATACTGACGCAATCATCTACGCCACCAAGTACACGACTAAAATTAAAGAAATATTTTCCTACTATGACCAAATCAATTTTATTGAACCTGTACTTAAACCAGGAACACCAGAATAGCAGCGTACCGCTGACCAGTAAATGTTAACGTCTCCCAGCTGAAAAACTCAGTAGTCATGCACCTCTTCGGAACCTCTAATTTTATTTGCTCCCGGAGTCATCCACCTCTATTGTTTTCAGGACTAGGGCCATTGTTTCTGTTGTTTATTCTATTGTTTTCTCGGCCAATCCTGTTAGACCTTACGAGAGGTGCGTGGCGCCTCGAAAAACTAGCCCTTATCTTTTGAAAATTACACTGAAATCCAACTGTAAACATGCACGCTGAAGATGGCGTAGTGCGCGCACAAAAGCGCAAATGCCTTACGTACTGGGGAGGTGATAGGAAAAAATGTAAAGGGCACCGTAAAGGTTTTTAAAAAAGATTAGTAACTTTAGAAAACGCGTGGTCACCCCTACATTTTATGTTACGAAATGGAAGTTGCAAGCCTATTCAACATGTGATTAACTTCTCTAACTGTATTTTAGCTGAACAAGAAGAAGGTTGTCAGAGACGCTAAAACCGCTTTTGCAATGATTTTGTTGTTAAAAACATACCAAAAATGATTTTAATATTACCATTTGCCATGTAGTTTAAAAATCTTTTAGAATATGTTTGCCTCTCTGTATCTAAAAGCGAATTCTAAGGAAATCTGTGAGGAAATATCCTTTCCCTCTTTTTTTCTGAAAAATGCTGAAGTCAGCATTTTTGTTGAGATTCAAGGCTAATTATCTCGAAAAACTGCGTGGCTACCCCTATTTTTCTTTGTGGATTCTAATGGCCCTTGCAAGTATCTACTTTTACCACGTGGTCCTAACCTTTGTATTTAGTAGGCATCGTCCTTAAAACACTGTCTTCGGGCTCGCACAGATAAATGCCAGTCTCTCCTCTTCGCAAAGTCGCGCCTTTACTGTTAACCACCCCTCAAAATACTAACAAACTCAAGCAGCTGTAAAGTGATCCTTAAATAGTCACGTGCTAGAGAGAGTGTAAAAAAATACTAACTGATTTTTTTAATCGCAGTTTTCAGTGACAGATTCTTTTTTGGGGGATTATACTGAAAACTTAATGCAGCGAAACTGTATTCCGTGTTAACCTCTCTGCGAACTTCTAAGATTAATATGTTAACATTGATGCCTGGCTTAAATCCGTCAACAGCAGCAATTGTACTTGTCAGTAATATTGAAATCAGTGAACTCTTACTACACGTACTCACCTTAAATCTCCTACTTGGCGTCTTGATATCAAAATCTGGGAAATTAATCAAACCGTAAGGGTCACATCTTAGCATTTATTTCGTCTCATGTCGATCAGTCTCTGGCAACTAAACAGCCTTGGGGCCACAAGGCCTTGCATCCGTTATTAGGCACTCCCATTTACATGATTGGACGGGTGTTTGGCAATTAATAATTTATACTAAAGGTTTGTACACGCGAAACATAACAGTATAATTGTGTTTATTGAACTCATTAATTTCTTATTAGTTTGCCACGTCTAGTTTGAAAGTACTTGATGACATGTTTTAAATTACGGCTACAATTCTAGCGGCGAGGCAAGTATTTTAGGAGAAAAGAAACCTACCACAGTGCGTTAAACAAAGAATCAAGGAAAATATCAGGTATTTGATCTCCAACCGGGTAAAAAATAATATACGGGTTCCTTGCAAATTGACGCTCAATTGAGATAAAAGGGCGAGCGCTTAAAACAATCATGATTATCAATTATTCCCCTGTATTTCTACTAGATATATTTTGACACTAAAAACTACTGTAGGAATTGAAGAGTAAGTTGAGGAGTTCTGAACTTGAGGGCGAGAAGAGTTTTTAAAATGACTATCTGTTATGTTCTTATGTAAAATTGTACAAAGCCGAATCCCGCTTTATGATGTTTTTTAGTTGGTAGCATTTCGTACGCAATGGTCTGAATAAGTACAATCTATAAAATCAGGGGTTCTAAACTATGCAGTGATTAGTCAAGTGGAACTCAAACTTCTGTAAGGAGGTACATTTTGTGTGTAACTGAACCTCGACTCATCTGATTAGTTTCCTCGTGAGAAGAATAAACTGCAAATCAAACGCTTTCAGTCACAGGCAGTTGAGCTGCGTTGTGAAAGCTTAAACTGTTTCACGCTATGGAAGGTCTAAATGATATGAAGAGATATGATCCAGGCTCTAGACAAAAGCATAACATACAAGTTTAAGTGAACACTGTCTATTTTAAAATATCAGTGCAGTAATGGTTACTTGATATATACTAGAAGCATATTTCCGTTCTTATGTCGTGCGAAGATACCGAGCCTGTTTATCATACTCGTGAGTTCGTTTGAGAGGAAGCCGCATCATAACCATATATTTATACTTTTACTCAAGTTAGCATAAATCCTGCAAGTCTCCTTAAAATTTAAACTGCTCAGCTGGAAGAGAAATATCATGTATTTTACATATAACAATATTAAAAATTTACTTATAAGCAATATTTCTGAAAAGATCTCCTTTTTGCTGAGACGACAGTAAGGACAATTGCAACGAAACGGGCCAAGGCGCCAAAACATTTTCCGTTTTAATGGCATATTTGAAGTGCATGACATCATCCCTTCAGTTCAAAGTTTTTACCGATTCGCAATACTTAAAAATTAACCCATCAACCATCTGTTCATTGTTCGGAGCCACCAGCGCAATTGTCAAAACTCACTAAGACCAGTAAGATGCATTTTGCACTATTTTGAGTCAATTTTTGCTGTTTATTTTATTTCAGAAAAAAATCGGATGGCTTGGAAGTATTTTCCTCTCCTAGTAACGCTACTTTTAGCTTTAAATGCTGTTTTAATTGTTTACAACATGAATAGCAGTAAAACAGAACATAAAGCGGCGTCAAACATTTCCTCAGGAGAAAATGTTGGTCTCCATAGCAAGGAGCTCACTCCAGCTTTACGACAGGGACTGGAAAACCGTAAGTTTATCGTGAACGAGAATCAACTAGGGCTTGTGGTAATTTAGGACTGGCATGCAACTTAACAGTTATTGCTATGATCCCTTGAAAATTTTTCTTTTTCTCCCCTTTTCCCTACTAATAAGTCCACAGTTCCCTGAATATTTTGGCAAAGTTCTCTGAAAAAAAAGGGATATCCGTTGTTTTCTTTAAAGTGCCCATGAAGTAAAAAATAATTGCTGCTTATTTCAAAGGCTTTTCAAAGCAAAGGAAACCGGCGTTTTCCTTTTTAGAATATCTTTTTTCGTTTTAAAGATATTTACGGTTTTGTATTATGCAAATGAGGGAAGTGGTGACGTCATGAGAAGTTACAACACAAAAAAAACCCTGAAAATTCTAAGCTATTGGATGACCCCGCCCTTACAAACCGTCCTGAGCTTAGCAAGCAACTTACTGTAATGATTTTTAGAAACAACAGAACGTTTTTTTTTTTTTTTTTTTTAAAAATAATTTTTAACGGAATCTTCTGTTATCCTCAGTTTAAATTACAAAGTACAGGAGTTGAATATATAGTGTGAATATTTGCGTCGAAAAATCAAGATATTGTTGTTGTACACTCAAAAGGTCTCAAATGCAGTAGACTCCCGTGGGGGTTCTGCCATATATGGGCTATATAGGTATGTGCCGCTGTGAAGGGTATGGTTTTCAAGCAGTTTACTCTAGCATAGGGTATATAAATCAGGGCGTTTGGGCCTAGAATAGGGTATCATTTTGCACAAAACTGACCAGTTGGTTGACGATTTTATCTAGGCTAAGGAAACCAGGAATTGCTACTCAAAAAATAAAAAAGTGAAATCGGCAAGTTTAAATTTTCACGACTCAGCCTCAACAGCGTTAAAAGATGACTATCAAAACGTTACTGGATATTATAACTGTCAAAAATCTATTCAGACGGAAATTGGTGGTATTAATACTGGTTAAAATTAAACAATATCTTCTTGATAATGCGTACGTACGTGCTTGGCATTGCGAAGCATTAATAAATCCTTTTTTAAGAGAGAAGCGATCGTGGTGTAAGGTTCTATTTTGGCTTTGCTTTAGACTGTGCTAGTGAACTCAGTTTCTGGAAAACAGCTACTCTAGGATAGGAGTGATTTAGGGAGCTTACTCTAGTATAGGGTAGCAAAATTCAGCTGAATTAGCTTTGGTATAGGCCAAGGGTTCCAGGGTCCCAGCGGCACATCCCCACCCAGAAATTCCTAAAGTACCCCCCCCCCCCGGGAGTAGACTCCCTTTCCTTGTAATATGATTTCAATTAAATGAAACTAGATTATTTACTTATTAGTATTTTTTAACGGTGAATTTTTACTTAAATTACAACCCAATACATTCAATGTATTGGGTTGTAGTTACTAGACAATACTAACGGTACATTACCTGCAGTTTTACAATACAATTCCCGTACAAACAGTCGCGACGGCTACTTATACATTGTACATGTACTATAGTCCTTACAATTTATGGATCGTTACTATTATATAGATTTGATGTGAAGTATATATGCAATAATTCATAATTGAACTGCGGTTATTATATAGATTATTGCTTAAATGTAACTTTCCTTATTTTGAAAAGTTTTGGCTGTATTGGCAACAACAACAACAATGAGGTTTGCATGGCCATAAAAGAGTTACAGCATTGCAAAAGCATTTTAACAGTGGCAAGAAAAAGCAAAACAACTAGCAATATTAAGCTTTCGATAGTAAACTGTCTCGCATTTCTAAACAGGATGATACGTATATTGGCAGAAACGGTTCTGCCTCGGTGTAAGAGCCTCTGAAACTCACAAGTGACGCAAAACAAAGAAAACAAAGCTAAGTCAACATAATAGACCCTAACCCTAACAATAGCTACAAAACAAAGAAAACGTTCGCAGGTTCTTACACCAAGGTAAACCCCAAATATACGCTTTCTTACCCTTTTATATTAGGAACTATTTTATTATATAGGAGTTTAACTTTGAAAAACAAGCATCACGTGTCAGATATACAAAGCCCAGATACCGAACCCAGCTAAAACAAAACTAATATTTTCCTGGTTCTTTCAGAGGAAACTGATTCTCTCTCCTATGCGGACAAGCAATTCCAATTGTATAATACCGTGGAGACATTTGTAATGTTCATTGGTTATCCCCGTAGTAGTCACAGCATAGTGGGGTCCATACTGGATGCACACCCAGAAATTGTCATCCCACATGAGTACGATGTGATAGACAATTGGCAAAAATATCGTTCATTGAGGGCTCTAAGCAAAACCTTGCCGAAATATCAGTTATTTCTAGATCTTCATCAATTGTCTACAGAACAAGCAATGTTCGGACGTCGCTCTAGCGCTTGGGTACCTTGGAAGAGTGGATCTTACAGATACAACGTCCCTGGGTTATGGCAAGGAGGTTATGAAAAGACAATAAAGGTATGTTAACGAAATGTTTCTCCTTCCTGCCATCCTGCCTTCCTGCCATCCTGCCTTCCTGCCTTCCTGCCTTCCTGCCTTCCTGCCTTCCTGCCTGCCTGCCTGCCTGCCTGCCCTCCTGCCCTCCTGCCCTCCTGCCCTCCTGCCCTCCTGCCTTTCTGTCTTCCTTCCTTCCTGCCTTCCTTCCTTCCTGCCTTGCTGCTTTCCTGCCTTCCTTCCTTGCTGCCTTGCTGCTTTCCTGCCTTCCTTCCTTTCTGCCTGCCCGCCTTCCTGCCTGCCCGCCTTCCTGCCTTGCTGCCTTCCTGCCTTGCTGCCTTGCTGCCTTGCTGCCTTGCTGCTTTGCTGCCTTGCTGCCTTGCTGCCTTGTCTGTGAAAGCGCCGTGACAGAAATATGGGGTAGTTGCAGGCTCCTCGTGATGAGCTCCCGGTTTCTCTTCTTTCTTTTTGTTACTTTTTTTTCTATCTGTCTTTATTTTCATCTTTTTTCATTTCATTTCTTAAGGTTATCGGCGACAAAAAAGGCGGAAACACAGCTTTGTTATTAGATCAACTCGGCGATCTAAGCATTCTCGAAGAAATCGGCAAAGTCGTTCAAGTACCAATGAAATTCATACACGTTCACAGGAACCCCTTTGACAACATAGCCACCAAGATGCTTCGCGCTTTAAAATCACGTGACGATGTTAGAGAAGAAGGAGTAAGAGTAAGGAGAATTTTGTGTTTTTTCAATTTAATATCATATATCACCTTGCTCATTGAATTGTTTTTATTACTCATGACTATTGCAGAAGTAATATTTCAAAAACGAGTGCGAGTGTTTCATCGGGATTTCAAAAACGAGAAAACTGATGAAAGAAAACGTTTATTGTTTTCGAGTGTTTGAAACCCCGATGAAACACGGAGCACGAGTTTTTGAAATTACTTCTCCAACAAAAGAAAATTAGTTTAAATTATCATTTGAATAAGATTTCTCAATTCAACTGTTATATTTGAGACGTGAGATGTGCATGACCCTCAAAAAAATGTGCATGATGTGCATGATCCTATCACCCAATTGCTGCGCTGTGACAATTTTTGAATATTCATCAACTGATGTCACGTTATCACCTAGCTGTTTGTCAGTGCTGAGCGAACACGTTGCTTCGCAAAGCAAATGGCAGAGTGCAGATTTAGACCTCCTAAAACTAGCGAAGAAGAGGAAAAGTGTGTGTTTAGCACTATTCTCAGGTAACGTGTGCACGTGTGCATTTAGTCTGATAAAACTTTTAACGTCAGTGCCATTTGAGGTCGGAAGTGTACAGGAAAGTTGAAAGTGAACCAAAACAAGAGGTCAAATGATGTAACAGAGAATTAACTAAGAAGTGTAAATTTTAGTGCTAATTTAACCCATGAATAACCCACTGGGCGTAAGCCCTAGTAAAGGGAGGTAAAGAAAAAATCTTTTGACCTCGGTGGGAATCGAACCCACGACCTCCGGATTCGGTCTACCGTCACTCTGCCGACTGAGCTACGAGGTCGGACAGAGAAAGTCGGGGTCGATTTAGATGGTGAATCGCGGCGAACAGAAAGTAAGGGTACATATGAATGTTGTGCCGCGTAGTTAATTCTCTGTTACATCATTTGTTGTGTGGCTTACACGAAGTGTAAAGCCACATTATGGTATCACCTGATTTATTTATTTATTTATTTGTCTACGAGAGTCGAGCGCCTGTCACGTGGTCTAGTGTCTGCGGCGAGCTGGTAGTCTTGGTTGTAAGCTTGGGTTCGCGTAATATTTTTCAGGCATTCGTATCACGAGTTAGTTCTCCTGGCACATGCCAACAGACACAGACCCAGCTTGTGTTATAAGTGCAGATTGTGCAAGAGCGTTTACGCTCTTACACTGGTTGAATCTTCGGTACGGGTTGTAATGTTTTAGTTTTTTACTTTATCCAGTAGCGCACAAATTTGCGCTGACTCATAATAAGAACATTGGACTACGAGTAAACGGCTGTTGTTCCTGAAATCCTCTGCGTGCGGAACTCAAAATATATTATACAAACTAGGGAAAGAAACGGGGAAGGAATGGGGATCGATCACATGTTCCAGTAATTTTTAGCGCGCCAGGAAAAGAACTCAGTAATTTCTAGCGGGCTAGGAAAAGAAAGAAACTGCTCGCAGTCTATGAGAACATATGATAATTTGGTTTTATCAACTGAGTTGATAATGTGAATTGACCACCGAATCTCTTTACGGTGGCCAATTCACATTATCAACTCAGTTGATAAAACCAAATTATCTTGTAATACTCCCACCGACGCGGCACCACAGTTTCTTTAGAAACTTAGGGGCCGGTCGCGCTAGGCGACAAAAAATTTGTAAGCCCGGCCGAATTTCAGGAAAAGTTTTGGATTAACAAATTTTTGTTCCAAAATTTTTGTTAAACGCGGTCGCACTAGGAAGCGACAAAGTTATCTTTTATGCCGAAAACGTCAATCAAATTGTTTATACTGCTTCTTCTTCTGTGTAGCAGCTGCTGAGGCATCGGCAATAGAGGAAGTCTGACGTTTGGGAGACAAAGACCTTGAACTTGGTTCTTCGTTTATGAACTGGCTTGAATAAATTTGGGAGCCGTAATAGTTATATGAGCTCCCTCTCTGTTCCTGTTCATCTGTCAGTAATGACATGTACGGCCCAACGCCAGCTGCCTCTTGAAACCGCTGAAAATCGAAATTTTGGTACGGAAAGCGAGCGAAGTTTTCTCTGTCCATGCTTGTTGCACCGAAGTACTTTTCAGTTTCGCGCTCTTTTGAATCAACATGATACCTGCGTTAATGGAGTATGGAAGGTGCTTATGGATTTTTTGACACTAAACAAACAAAAAAGTGCGATAAAACCGCTTGACAAAAAAATCGGCGAGCCCCTTGCGCTCGCCGATTTTTTGTCGCGGCTTCTTTGTAGTTTGGTAAGGTCGGACAAAAATTTTGTCAAGGCGAAACACGCCGGGCGCACTCGTTTACAACACTCGCTGACAGATTTTTTTGCAAAATAAACAAAAATTCTGCCTAGTGCGACCGGTCCCTTACCCCCTTTACTTTATGCGAACATATGGTTTGTACATACAAGTTTAGGTCCCACACGCGATAGGTCAAGGGTTTGGTATCGGATATACTTGTGCAAACAGGAACTGTTCCAAAAAAAAATGATAACAGCTTTATTTTCCAAGTTCAGTGGCTAACAGCCACTTTGATCTAAGTTGTATCACCCCTTCACTCCTTCACTTCGTGTTAGACATTTAGAAACCCGGCATAGTCGGGAACATTCCTATGAAAAGGCAAGCAATACTCGTCAGAAGATATAAATTTACTTCCTCAGGGAGAATAATCTGGAAGTTGCTTGAGCTTTATTAGAACCCTAAAAGATACCACTTAAATGAAAGAAGTGCGATCACCAACCACTACTCAAGAAAGGATACCGCCGCGCGCCCATCCACTAGATAACCTGGTTTGTTTTGCCAACACCTGTCTATTAGATAGTGATTTATCATTTGAACAACTAGCGTTCTTTCCATTTTCTGACCAACTGGGTCCTGTTCTGATTTGGAGTATTCTAAATCGTAAAATTTGCTCCAACGAGGATATAGGTTCTGACAATAGAGATCTGTCCTGCCCTCCTATTATCTAAAAAGTGAAGGCTTGGAGCCGACGGGCTCATAGCAGCTTGAGGTTATCCCCGTTTTTGTAGCATGAAGGGGGTAAAACTAATTCTACTCCCCCTGGACGGGATTCTAGCCCATCACAGATCATTCCCCTACAATTTGTCAGGCTTCCCCAACAATTTTCTTTAAAATTCAAACATCTACTCAGTAATTGTCTACGTAAATCAATTTTTTGTAACCCAATCTACATACAGGAAAATCTACAGGATTCCAATTACATGTAAAAAATCGACTCGTATCCCGGTCCCAGAGGTTTTTCTTGATTTTCCTCTGCATGAGATGAGAGAGCCAGAGCCGCGAAGAGGCAAGAAAATCCTCTGGGACCAGGGTAACTCGTAAGCCACACATGTCCGCACCGCGGACCTATTTTGTTCATAGTGGTACGCGGCACAACATTCAAAAACAAGAGTTCGCCACCATTGAGCGAGAATTTTATTTAGAAAAAGAATGGCCTTTTCTGTTTTGGGTAGTTTAATAACTGCACCGTTACACTCACGTTAGCAGTAAATAATTTAGCTTTAAATTTTTTTTCGTAAAATGTGTGATTGAATACAGTTGTTTATCACCACGTGTTTTTGTTGCTTTATCAATATGCACATTAAGAAAATTTGCATCCGTGTTTTCAACTCGTCTTTTATTGGGTTTCTAAACCCATCCACCTGACTAGAATAAGATGCTCTGGTTGGGTAAGAGCTGCATAAATAATTAATGAGTTTGAGAAATGATTGTAAAGACCAGTGAATGGGTTATTTTATTTACTAGTATTGTAAAAACAAAGCGGAAGTTTATTTGTGCTCTGAATTAATAGAAACCTAGAGGCGACGAGAATAGACAATAAAATATCCTCGTTTCTAAGATGTTGAAACGTACTATGTATGATTCAGATTTACTCCCGGCTCGCCACAACAACACAATCTGGGGGACTGCATCGTGCATGAATAACAACGAAGGTTGGCAGATTCAAAGATAAGAGACAGCTGAAAAAAGGACTCATGGTCTTGGATTGCGTTTTGAAAACAAAAAATAGTGTTTCTGTGGGTCTACATGCACGTGCATAACCTTAATTACCCTCGGGTTGACATGTAGGGCAGAATTTTCAAACTGAAAACGATTGACTATGGGTTTCTCTTGTACAAGTCACCTTTCCCCCACCATCCCCTCCCCCGATTCGCCAATTCCCGATAAATTCTTTCTAACCTCCTCCTCTCTCCCCACTTCTCCTCTCCCCCCCAACCCCTGCCGCCGCTACCGTCGGCCAATTCCCAGGGGACCCTGCATTCAAACATTAAACCACATTAATATGTTTTTATCCCTTCCCACAGATAAACAACTCAACAATGCTGGACGAGACCATTGACCTATACTTCACAATGGCTGCCTCTAACCAACGCATCAGGGAACGATACGGAGACGCAGTTCTCGATATTCCAGGACACGAAACAGTGCTAAGACCACGAGAAACGCTACAAAGATTGTGTGACCATTTGCAAGTTACTTGCTTTGAGGATTACTTCGAAAAATGCAGCAAGATTTTGTATGGAGCTCCATCAGTTACCAGAAACAAAATAGTTTGGACCAAGGAGCAAAAAAAGCGCGTCACAAAAATGATGAAGAAATACTCTTTTCTAAAAGGATATTCATTTGTTAAATACCCTAGCTAAAGATATGTCAATGTCAATCGGTTCTTTTTTCCTTCCACACTTCAAGTGATAGGATATTTTATCACATTTCCAAACGAGCAGAAGAGGGTGTTTTGACTAATTTTGAGTTGTTTAGAAAAGTAATGAATTCGAGACTCTTGGGTAATTTTTAATATTTCCATTATCAAAAACATTACCAAAGATAATTGATATGAAGTAAAAAAATATAGAAAATTGCTACACTAGTTTTAAGAATGCATATAAGAACTTTGGCATCCTTAAGACTTTTACGATGAACAATGCAATATTTCAATTTAGGTCACCTTGGTTCCCTGCTATGCAGACCTCTCAAGTCTCACGATTTTGTTGTGAGACTCACGGTTTTCAGTTCAATCTCACGGTCTCACGACAAGACAGGCAAATCTCACGATAAATAGAGGCGCAAGCTGACAGAATAAATTTTTTGTTGCATAATTTCATTTTTTGCTTGCTTAGGTGAGTTTCTTGCGCCAATTCTGAGGGAATCCATAGTTAAACTTAACAAACCGTTACCCAGCTCATCAGTCCATGACGGACTGTCGTCTATGACCATATATAGCACTTGTTCCAAATTAGGTCATCATTACCGGTTTCTCACATTTTAATCACGTTTTCAAAATGGCGGAAGTTGCCGATCAACCTAATGAATATTTATCCGACGATCAAGAGAGAGGTTCAGTTTCAAACACAAATTATAAGCAGAAAAAAAACACTTTCTCTTAATTAGAACCTGTGTTTTTAGTTGGTGTTGTCTGCCGTTGATCAATCTCCACATTTTTACTGAAGATTTGTTGGCATCAGTCTCCAGATTTTCCATGTTTTAAGGTTGAGAGGTCTGGCTATGGTGTGTATTATCAGATTTTAGAGGCATTAAAAATTTACGTTTAGACATGGTTTAGATTGGCTCATGGTCTCCCTCTATCTCGTCGTCTCAAGACAGGATGTAACTCGTGTGTCTCTTCCTGCTTAGATCATTATATCTTGGTCTCCAACAGGATATGTTAAGTTGCTTGACAAACTACCCCTGTCTTACAATTCGCGGGCTTGGTCTTTTGTCGACCAACCCCTGACCGCAGCGGAGGATTCTGGGCTCGAGATGGTGATGAATGATCATGAAACGGATTAAGGTAGGGCTTGCTTTTCTTCAAACGCCGACTTGCATTTACAAAATAGAAGATGGTATTTCATGTTTTCTAATGAAATAATAAAAGTTTGATATCCAGAAAAAAATTTTGGTGAATGCACCAGCGGAACACGAGTGTGTTCAGCAGTTTTTCTAGATGTTAAAGCTGATTATTTCCTTAGAAAACATGGAATACCGTTATTATTCTCTATTTTGTGTACAACATGGCATGAAAAATCGAAAGTATTTACATTTGAGAAGTGCGGTGATTGTCCAGGCAACACAACATCTAATTTGATCTGGAAATTCGATCTGAAAACAGTGGATGAAGAGCCACTTCGTGGAAATGCCACTGCAAATTCCATTATTATTATTATTATTATTATTATTATTATTATTTGTTATTATTACTATTATTATTATTATTACTATTATTATTACTATTATTACAATCTCTACTATCACAGTCTTTGGTAGTGGTTTTTTTTGTGCATCAGCCATGCGCCTAGGGCGTCAGTCACTCAAGCCAATTCTAAGCACCTTTTTGAGGGTTCGTGCGGATGCCAGCATGCAGATCTTTTGAATCTCTGTCACAGTAGCTCACTTTGATACTTTCTCGATGTTTTCTACCATCCCCTTCTTTACTCTGCCAAGCGCACCAACAACTACAGAGATCACTATGGTTTTCATATGCCACATTATTATTATTACTATTGTTATTATTATAAATATTCTTGTTCTTCGGCCATTTCAACTTTAGAAGGAAAAGAAAACTAACGGCGGTTACAAACATTATCCATAGACAACGCATGGCCTAACAAAAATTTTCTGTATTACTTGACGTTTCGTATGCTACAACATATATTTTCAGAATTGAACGGTTATAGCTGTCACAAGCATTTAAAAGTACAAAAATAAAGAGGGGAACTGTTGACAAGATAAAAAACAATGACAAAATTGATACTACCGATAGTGCGCATGTGCAACGCATGTGCAGTAGCCTTACGTTTTAATTCAATTAAATAATTAATTTCCGACAATTTCATTAAAATAAAGAAATAGCTTCTCGCTACCAACATTTTCATTAAGTGAAGGTTTCAACTCACTGATCAAAAGAGTTTCCTTAATTTTACTTTGTAAGTCGGACTTTCCAGTAGCGAGGATTTTAAATTGGTCCCATCTGATGTTGTGACCGGTAGAGATTACATGGCCAGCCAAAGCGGAAGCGATCCCATTTTTAGATGTCCGCATCAAGCGCAACCTAAACACTTTCACTACAACAGTACAGCGCAAAACAACTGGCCTCTACACCAAGTGGGACTGTTTCACTCCTAGAAAGTATAAAATCAACCTAATCCATACCCTAACTTATCGCTGTTTGCGCATTTGCTCGAGTTCCTCCTTATTGCAGTTGGCACTTTTTTTGATTGAAGGTAATTCCCGAGTAAAAGAACCCGCCAAAGATTTCCGATGAAACTTGGTATGGTGTTATTACAGTACAAGGATATGTTGAAAACGTAATAAAAAGAGGGGATCACCGTGCTTGTTTTGCCACGTGCCACGATGCTGACCAATATGGTATTTAGGTGAAGTTTGGTTATCTCAGTGTGCAACAAATAAGCTCGATTATTTTTCAATGCGGTCTGTTATATCACACAGACCTCGACTTTCTTTGATTACTTATTCATCTACGAGCCAGAAAAAACGGCTTCAAATGCCCTGCATTATTAATTGATATTTTATCCTTTAAAGGAAACATAATTTGGACTTGCTCTATTGAGCCCGTTATGTCTCTATCTGTAGCATTTATTTCATTTACCAAAAAAGTAGCCATAGATTTCTGCCAAATTTTTTCTCAGTTATTGCGGATATTGTTCTCATTGAATTTATAATATAAAAAGTGGGGGTAGAAATCTCTTATGTGCGCGCGCTGATGACGCAAAAATCGTGCACAGTAGGAATGCGCAATGCAAAACTCGGGAGTCACCTTAAAGAAAACTCTCCTTCAGAATGGTTACCCGAGAGTCGTGCTTTGTACATGGGGCCGAGGGCAATTAAGGAATAATTTTACGAGTATTTTCAAAGTTTTCACAAAATTGCCCCGGTCGCGAGGCGACGGGGGCAATTTTGTGAAAACTTTGAAAATACAAGTGAAGTTAATCCCGAGAGCACTTGCGATTACTTGTTTATTGCCCCCGCAGGGTTTTGGCCCAGAGGCCAAAACCCGAGGAGGCACCCTAGGATTCCCCGCGTGTATACATATATAAAAAATTTCAAAAATGTAAAGATGTAAGTAAGTAAGTAAGTAAGTAAATTGTAGTATGCGAAAAAATCTCGATTTGATCAAACTAGGCGCGCACGGTGGTCTCGGGTAATATTTCAGAAAGTGCGCAAGGTGCTGTCGGGTAGATGTCATTCTGCAACCACGAGGTCTTCGAGCAGGGCTTCAGGGTCTTGCGAGCAGGAGTTTGCGTTTCCTCGTCTTCTAGCAGCATTTCGAGTTCTTTCTAGCAGTGTTTTAAGGTCTTGCAACCACGAGTTCGCATTTCGCCATCATCTAGCAGCATTTCAACCACGAGTTCGCGTTTTGCCATCTTCTAGCAGCGTGTGAAGACTGTTAAAGTTTTGCAACCACGAAGTCGCGTTTAGTCATTTTTAACAGCCTTTCAAACCACGAGTTCACATCCTCGAGCAGCATTTCAGGGGATTATTTTGCAGTTCAGTAATTTATTTGAATTCAAAAGCATTCAACAGCACCGAATAAAATTATTCGGTACAAAATTTGATTTGTTAGACACAAATCAGCAACGGGGTCGACAGACTCGATCCAACAGATCAGAAAGATAATGTCAGAACAAAATCTCAACTCAGAGTTGCATTGATATTGTCAGAAAGATATACGGAGTTCGTTATATCAATTTCCATTTGAACATGTCACTGTCGAAGATGAACAAGTCGGTGGTTACAGTTCGAAGAGGGCACTTTATGAATTCTGTTCCTGTTAACCCTGGTATTTGTTCATGTCATCGATACGGGACGCTTCATCGACAGGGGCAATTCACGCGTAAGAAAAACATTGGAATCCTGGCAAACTGCAATTACTAGCCAGGCAGACAATAACTCTAAGCAGCTGCCTAGATAATACTCAATTTTATTGTAATTTTATCCATGTTATAGCGATACTCACTGTTTACAAACAAGGCTTTTGATATTTAAATTTTGTCATCCAGAGAACAAATTAAAAGAATCCTTTGTTTCGACAGCCAATAAACCTCTGGTTGGCACATTAATGACAATAGGTGACGTAACGGTGAGTATCGCTATTAGCATTTTATTTTCGCACAAGTATATTTTTTTGTATTTTTCGTATTTACTTGTATCCGTTCGTTATTTCCTCACCTCTTTGTACATGGTGGTTATTATATATATCTTTATCTTAGCTTTTTACATCTCACTTTTTAAAGATTGCAGACTGGCAATCGAAAGAACGTCTTTAACTTTTCAATTATGCCCCCTGGTTACTCGTCGCTTATTAAATTTATTCATGTGCTGTTGACGCTTTTTCGGAAATCTCTACACATTTGTTTCTTCCATATTTATCAAATCTACGTACTAGGAATGAGTTTTCAGGCCTGCTTTTCTATGTTTGCTCACATTATATTTTCGAGAGAAGATAGTTCATTATTGAGGGAAATTAGGGATCCTGTTTGGTCATACATAATATATCTTTGTAGTTCATTTGCGGCTAGGGTTTGTAATGTATGTTTTAGCCAAATATTTGAGAAAAGAACATTTGGTTGTCTCAATGAAGAGGAAGAGAGCCTTTTCATGGAACTAAAAACATTTGATTCATTTTGTCGCTCATGCTCGAGTTCAGTGACTTTGAATAGCAGTATTCTTTTGACAGTAGTGACAGCATATGGATTAAATCAGTTCGGTTTAGATAACAATATGTGGCCATTTTTTGTAACTCAAATGCTCCAAAATTGTTCATTGTCTACACTGTGACAGAGCAATGCTTCTGAAGAACTGCTATGTTGAACTGAACATTATATATAACTTTCATCTGGAAAAACACAACCAGCATTATTCAGTGACAGCATTTCCAAAGATTGTGGGAACTTCCTCCAAGAAGATATCTTGCAGTGCAAAGACAACATTGACGATCTAACTGAGAAATTGCTGTTTCTCCAAAAAGTATTGTAGATTTTGAGCTTTCTCAGAACAAAAAACTTGTTATAACTATGAAAGCCCATGCCTCAACTTCACAGGAATAGTGAACAGCTAACTGTCTGGTATAAGTTGAACAGACACTTGTGAAAATTTAACAAAACCGTACAATTTATGATATTAGAGCGATTTTACTTGGCCCTTGAAACACTATCTGACAATTAGTGCGTAAAAACTTAACAAAAGAAAACAATGCAATTAGTGTGTAAATACTAACTCTTAGAGTAGTACCTATTTCATTTCAAGGGCCAAAACCACATAAAACAATCTCTGTTAAGTGCATAATATTAGAACGAAACAAAAAAAAAACAATGGAGTAGTAACTATTTTGCGGACAAAAAAAACATGCAATACAAAACGTTGCTGTTACACCCAAAAAAATGTCAACAAAGCTGTATGGCTGTAATAAATTTCATTGCCATTTACAGACAAATATGTTAACCAGTTACATGGATGTTAACTTCGATAAATATTAAAACGTTTCTTTTTTAACAGTCGTATGCATGCACAGTATTTATATCCAGTAAAAACCATATACAGGTGTTAAACAGATCTTCAAAAGCGGGGGCAGCCCTAGTGAAAACTATTGCTAGTCACATAAAGGGCAAAGTTTTGTACAAAGGACAACTTTCAAGGTCTTGCCGTCGCGAAAAAAGGTTTGCCGGTTGTCAGCGCCGTAGCTAGTAACAGGCAAACCGAGGCACTTGCCTCGGTAATTTGTTTTTCGTTTTTATTGTTTATAGTCGTCATAAACACCCTAAATACCTAGGAAGAGAATTTAATCACGGACACTGCCTCAGTCAAAATTCTTCCATGGACATTGCCTCAGTCTTCACTCTTTTCTGGCTACGGCCCTGGTTGTCATTAGGGAGTTTTAGCAATGACGACGGCGACGGCGCGGACGTTGCCTTGTAAAAAATGAATTCATATTTTTCGTTCGAATGTCGCTACTGTGAAAATCTTTTCAGTACGCCTATCGGTGTAAAAACTTGCTCAGCCTAAACATGCACCGACAGCGTTCAATTCCAAAAGAAAATGCGACAAATTAGCCGTTGCGGTTCCCGTTCTCCACAATACATAGAAATTAGTCATTTCACGTTGTTGTTTTGCAGAGGACGGCAAAGAAATGTACCAAGATTTAAAACGCACGTGCACAGCTATTGTTTTACTCATTAAACCTTTTGTTTGTTGACGCTTTCCTCGCCGTAGCCGTCGTGGTTTGCTATAACTCCCTATTATTTAACAGGCTAGCAGTAGCATGGGGAAAACCTACTATAATAGTAAGCAAAACACAGCAACTTGGTTCAATTCACTCAAAACCATTTCTTTACAAACAAAACTTTAAGCAATCTAATTTTATTCACCTGTTTTGCGAAGCTTGCAACGGCGTGAAAGGACTTCATCGATCGATACGTAAACAAGTGTCCAAACGAGCACTAATAACTTCTTGAATCCAAAACTGTTCTTTCCACTGTGAAAACTTCATGTACCAACACAATTTACGCTGTTTTTACGCCGATAAGGTGATACTAATAAGGTGACGCGAAGCAAACTTGACGAAGAAGTTAACTTTCAGTTTGGCGGCCATGAACTTCTGTAATTCTATGCTTCGTGCAACACCAGCCGTCCCCACTCAAACGTTTTTCAGGCTGCGAATCAATCCATTTTTAGTTGGAAAAATCCTTTTGCTTTTCCACCAAAAGGCTGCACTTTGTTGCATGTTGATTCTCTTTCACGTTACGATGAAATATCCGTGTTTAGATCAAACTCAGAAGCGATGCGTTTCTGAAATTCCTTTTAAAAATCCCTTCAGTTGAAGCGGGAAACCAACTTAATGCAGGCGTGCTCAGCCAATCAGCATCAAGTAATCATGCCCTCTTGATCTCGTGTTCTCGTGATTAAGAAAAAAATGCCCTCTGTCTCAGCCAATCAGCATTCAGTAATTTTGCCCGGTATGTGATAATAAACAATAATTGGATGAGGTTTTTGTGATATCGGGAATAATCAAGGTCTCGGCAAGTGTAATCAGCCTCGGCCTCCGGCCTCGGCTGATTACACTTGCCTCGACCTTGATTATTCCCGATATCACAAAAACCGAATTCAATTTTTGTTTTATTATGCATTGTTTTATGGAAAATATGTGTGAAATGCAAGTAGATTTTACTTTTGCTTCTAAAAATACAAGGACAAACGCACCAAGCGGCCGCATCTTTCGAAACCATTCAAGTGCTCGCGCTCTTTGGCCAAAGGTGTCCAATCACGTGAATTCTCAAAATAAGCAGGGGGCTCTTGGCCAATCAGAATGCTAATAGTGAGTACAATGTATAATAATAACATCAATCATGTTTTGAACAGACAAAGAACAAGTCTGCTGAATTTGAACCTATCGCCACTGTTCCAAAGAAAGTTATATTCCTTGTCTTGCCTTTTTTAGCGGGTTCCCAAAGTGAAGTTCTGGCGCGACGAGTCAATCTTAAGGTTATTTTTAATAATACATGCAGGGTTAAGTCTTTCTTTCCATACAAAGACCGTTTTAGCCGCTCTCAAAGATCGAAAGTAGTGTATAAGGCTAGTTGCTGGGACTGCGATTCTTCCTAAGTCGGTAAAACCAAACGACGATTACATGATAGGAAGACTGAACATTTTAAGGCCCTCGAACAAGATTGTCACGCTTCTGCTTTGGCTGACCATGTAATCTCTACCTGTCACAACATCAAATGGACTGGAAAGTCCGACTTACAGTGTAAAATTGACCAGTGAGTTAAAACCCTCACTTAATGAAAATGTTGGTAGCGAGAAGCTATTCCTTTTTTAATTTCTACCGGCAGTATCAACTATCGGTAGTATCAATTTTGTCACCAGTTCCCCCTCATTATTATTATTATTATTATTATTATTATTCCATGTTGCCGTACGTCTGTCGAGTAAAAGATCATGGATGACGTCAAAATGTTAATTGTAAGAGCAAAAAAGTGACGAATGAGGCGATAGCCATTAGCCGAGGCACTAGTGTTCTTACCACATTTTGACGTCTTCTGTGATCTATTACTGAACAGACGCACGGTAACATGGACTGTATTTGTTTTACATTAAAAGAAACACAAAAAAATGGATCATAAATAAGAAGAAATGTTCAAATGTCGTGATTTATAGTTTTGCCGACGCACTTAGTTACACTTAGTACGAAGGCATGCATGTTAAACTGAAAGAAACAAATATGTCAACTAAACATAGCAGGCTTAAAATTTCCAACTGGCAGGAGGCAGACCATTGGGCTATTTGCAAGCATGACCGATCGAGGTGTTAAACCAGGGTCTACCACGAAACAACTCCAGTTAAGTGGTCAGAACGGGACTTGACCCTACAACTTCAGGATTTCTCTTCCCAGTACCCGGCCTAACCACTCGGCCACTTTGCCTGCCTTTATCTCCATCCCATATTTCAAGAACCAATCAACATGCAAGATCAATTTGATTCATTATATACAAAAAATGCACCCTTAGCTCCAATAGTGGGTATACAAAGGCTACAATCTACTTTTCTTTCAAGGATTGAAGCTCGCTTCTATTTCCTCTAGCGTCTTTCCTTTTGTTTCAGGTACAAAAAGGACAACGACAACAAAGGCGACACAACACCATCCGGCATAAAACCAACAAGCGCCTTGATTTCCAAACGTAGACTCCAGATTCGCGTATGTCCTGGTAACGAGGAACAACGACGCCCAGCTTGAAATAGTGGCAAGACTGGTACCCACTCCACGCGCTCTGAGGGGGATGACCTCTGCCGTGTAGAGCCAGGGAACTGGACCCCATGCCAGTGAGAAAAAGAAGCTGAACAGAACGGAAGTCAAGATGGAAAGCCAAGAAATTCCACTGTGAGATTGGTAGATTTCGAAATAAACACCAAGTCCGATCAAAGAGATTCCCATACCAAGGGCATTTGTCCATAGAAGGAGACGCCTTCCCATTTTTTCCACCAGATAGCAAGCACTCACAGTGCCAGCGAGTTGTACTACGCTGACAGGAAGAGAAACGAGCTTCGGATCTCCGAGACCTGCTTTAGAGAAAATGTCGGCGGCGTTAAACAACACTGCGTTAATTCCAGTGATTTGCTGAAGGAACATGATACAAATACTTATCAGGACAGGCTTGGCTACGGGAGCAGTGAAGAATTCTCGACATTTAATCTGGCCATGGAGCTCTGTAGAGCAGAAACAAACTAGCATCAAATCAAGGGTTTAAGCAGGTAGATTAGGATTGAGTAGAAGAGCAAAATTCCCTTATTGCTCAACACATCAGTCGTTTTAATTGAAAGAGGCAATTAATTGACGATGTTAACTTCCAGCCCATATTTAACTAAGTAGCCGTTTTTTAAAACAATTCTAGATCTAGAAAACATGCTAAACAGTTTGCGCAAGTCCACACTTGATATGCTCGTCTTGTAACAGTTCACGACAAACTGTGGCGGCCAAAAACATGATTTAGTTTCGCTTTTCCTTTTTTATGATCAGGTCAAAACTAGATTGCCGGAGTCGGAATCAGAAGTGGAAAAACCAACCAATCACAAGGCCCGGAGTCAAACATTGTGACTGATTTATTCCTCTGCTTCTGCTTCCAACTTCGAAAATGCAATTTCTGCTAGATCTTAAGCGACAGAGTCTCCTTCTGATTACGACTCCGACTACTATTCCGTCGCTACTGAAAACCAGCCTTAACAGACTTTACCTAGAGTAGCCTCGATTTCTCGACATTCATCCTTAATTCCAGTCTGAGATCCGCGTAACCACAGCAACGATTTCAACGCATCGCTTTTCCGGTTTTTCTCAAGGTACCATCGAGGACTCTCTGGCATGAAGAACATGAGGATAAACAGGAGTACCGCGGGAAAGCAGCCAACCAGAGCCAGCTTGTCCCAAATAAGGAAATATCCAATTACATACGCTAGTATAATACCCAGTGTCACGGCGACCTGGTTCATTGCGCCAAGCATTCCACGCAGGTGGGCTGGGGATATCTCAGCTAGATAGACCTGCAAAAATAACATTTTTCACTAATGAAAAAATTCGATGAAAACAAAAGTTAACTACTGAAATAATTTGGCACATTGAGCAATCGCTAAAGCCTAAAGGAATTAAGGGCTTTAGCAAGATTCGAGACCATTCCGTCTCTCAGCAGGAAAACAAAAAAGAGGGGCTGTAATATTTCTGTGTTCGGACCCGAGAGAACCACGATGACTTTGAACTCAGTCTTCCAGTCACCCCTCTCTCTACTCCGTATCCAGCCTCCCTCGTGCCTCCTGGACCGTCCAGGCTTGCACGAGAAGATGGAAGAAGACAAGCGTGCAAGGAACGCTGGGAAGGAAAAAACCCCAGAAGACTGGGGGGTAGAGAGCTGACTATCCGGGCCCGAAGAGCTACTGCATAGGAGATTATGATACTCTTAACATCCATAATAACTCACCGCAACAGCTAATGTCTCTATGCCGCATCCTACACCTGTGAAGATTCTGCCAGTATACAGCATCGCACGGTTCTTAGCAAGGAAAATCACAAGCCATCCCAGCGCGAAAGGTATGGAGCCAACGATGATAGTAAATTTTCGACCAATCAGGTCGACTGCCTTTCCTCCAATGATTCCTCCAAATAAGGCGCCTATGGCTACCAAAGACTGCAATAAAGAGAAACGGAGCTGTATATCGAACCAATCGAACAAAATCGAATCCAATCGAGCAAAACCGAGTCCAATCGGACTCAACCCATCAGATTGTCTTCGATTGGCTGCGATTGAAATTCAGTTCAATCAGGCTCGATTAAATCATCTGTTCCACGACCAAGCTAGTGAGGGGCACGGGTCTATCCCTGGTTTGACGTCACAAGCGGATTTGCATCGTAGTAAGCCTTTGTGAACATGCATGCAAAGAAGTTTGTGACGTCAAACCAGGAATAGACCCATGTCCCTTACTAGCTCGATCGTGGAACAGATGATGGCTAGATTTCGTAACTTTTACAGCCTATAAAAAAGTCAATATTTAGTTTAAAAAGGCGCAGTGCGTTTCGAACAGGTGCAAAGATTTATTTAAGCGAAAAAAATATTTTGGGGTTAGCCGTACTTTAACCATGGCGCGGTACTGATATAAGATCATATTTATGTGTATGTTCAAGGTGTAATATTATCTGTTACAAAAATAAACTCAAAATAGAAAATATTGTTGCCTGTGGCAAGGAAAACAAAATCTATCTCTGATAGATTGACCGTCCTCCAAACAGATAGACGCGCAGTTTGCACGCACTCATTCCACTTCGCGTGTTACTCTCAACAGCAGTGACTAGTGACCAGGGATTAGTCCCTCACATGCAAGGAATCTCCTCTCTTACAGTAAACTCTCGCCTTGAGAGCACCTCTCTATTACAAAGCTAAGTACTAAAAACATTATGGAACCAACTTCCTTTATTTCGGGACGGACTCCCATTCGGAACTGTGGACACTTTTGTGGTCCCAAACTAATATTCGTTACAACGGAGTATGAGTACCTATTGAGTTACATAATTGATCATCATGCAGTCTATGAATTCTCACCAGTTTGTGCACTATTTTGGTTTATATCACCGTGATAGTTATGCATGAAGGTAAATATGTGCTACAAAAAGGCCCTATTCAGACTGCGCTGGAGGAATTTAAAAACGCAAAAATCAACTGTCGTTTGAGCTTCTTAGGCTTGTCACGCATTCCTCCGCGTGACAAGCCAAAGAACGTCTGCGTGGAAGGCTACTGTCATTTTGGATAGTGAGGGAACTCTGGCAGGAAAATCACCTGATTATCGTGACCCCATTGTTTTCGAAAATTCCGTTTTCAAAGTGCTTTCCGTCTATGCGAAAACGCAAAGCTGGCGTTTTCAAATTCCTCCAGTTTGGAGAGCGTTTTCGAAAAGCTCCGCTTTCCTGACGGACTAGTGTGGACGATAGAACTAACCGCAGAAATAAAGCTGCGTTTTCAGATTTCTCCGGCGATTTGTGGACACTTTACAGAAGCTGAAAAAGAAATTAAACTGAAAATCCTGAAAGAGTATACCACAATACTACGCCATATGAGACTCTTAACAGCCAAAATTCGGGACATTTTCATCTCTACTCGCTGTTGCGAACTTTCTCTCTCTCCAACTGACAACAAATGGTGTCCACTGTTACAACAGTGGTGTATTAAACCTAAGAGTTGGTTTTAGCGATCCGGGGTCAGTCACGCCATCCGACCACTGCCGTAGCGTGAAGTCATTGTGGAAAACCGGCCGACTGGAGAGCTTCATACCGCCAACGACGTAAGAGAAAATAGTAATTATAATAGAATAAAATTAATATTTCCTTATACAGTTATGGAGTTCATACTCCTTTTGACTCGTTCATCGTGGCACTTACCGAGAACCAGGACTGCTGGGAGCTGTCTAAACGGACATCCACGCTAGCGCTTGTATTTGACTGCAAATCATACGAAGCAGGAGAGGAGTAACCCAAGGAATAACCAAAGCTGAACGTGCCCCAAATAGAGATCAGCGTAGCACATATCACTCTTCTAGAACGGATTTTCGGAATAAGCATGGTTCGTTCATCGACGGATGCCGGTAACTCCCCTTCTACACCTGTATCCATGTTGAATGAAACTGACGAAAAAATGTGTTTCCCGATTAAGGGGAACTCGAGATTTTACCAAAAGAAATGGATAAAACTGCTGACTACGATATGATTTCGGATCGGTATACTCCAAGACCTCCAAAGAACAGAAATTTCGTTCGTCCTTAGCCGCGCCGGTGCAGGCAGTATCACGCTCAAATCATAAGATTGGTCTATCATGAAGTCACGCAATTCCAGCTCATGAAACATCTTGCACGAAAATATAACTATTAAGAGAGGTAGTGTAACATATAGTCTTCCAGCTAATCAGGAATATTGGGGGATAGTGAGGCAAGGTTTCGCGTGTGCGGAAAATTTTCTTAGTTAAAAGATCTAAAAAAAATCATTTTTCTTGTGTTGGCTGGGTTTAATGGGAAAAGCTGTCCACAAAACGTATTATATTTTTATTAACCTCGTTCCCAGGGCCTTTTCCCAGATAGGGAAAAGGCCCTGGGAACGAGGTCGTATTTTTATTTATTTTTATGGATCTTGCACCAACCAGGGGGTTTGGAAATCAATGAAAGACATGAAAGCTTCTTGGACGCGTTTTCCATTTTGATCAGCGATATTAAAGTTCTCATCACTTTTTGTCCATTGTCCAAATACTAAGGTAATTGAAAACAAAGTAAACAAGAATGTCATGATTTTAAACTTCTTTTGGCCAATACGGACGAGTTGAATCGTAGCACGAGTCCTGAGCCGACCTCGCGGTCAAGTTCAAATCACGAGTCATTGTTTTTGTTCAGGTATAATAATAGCAAAAGTTTTGACCTTTTTTCTCTGCGCGAGTCGCCGTTTTCTTTACCTTTGGGCACTTCTTATGATGCAGTGCAAGTTAAGCCGTTCTAATCCGAATTCAGCGAGTTTTAGCTGTAATGTTTTCCTCTAAATGATTTATTTAGAGGGTAAATAAACTTTGAGGCAAAAGTTTGTTGACACCACTAAAACAATCACAACAAATGTTCACTGAAAGTTGCTTGATCTCCTGAGGCATCTCAGGTTTCTCAAACTCTGCAAAGTTTGCCGTCACGGAGTCAGAAACTTCACGTTCACGTTTCAAGCAACGCCAAATCCCTCCATTTAGAACAATAACCAACGTTTTGCGGTTTTGTGTAAATTTTTAAGATTTGATGGATTTGGAAAATTGAAATTTGAATTGAAGAATTAGTAGATGGACATCAAACAGTCCCCTACCAACCTCGAGTTTTTTGGGGGGGGGGGGGGTGGGGTCAACTGTCTGGTAGTGTTCCCAACTCATTTTAATCTTAACAATTCCCTCAGTGGAAAACTAAACATCTCGAACGAAATTTGAATTTGATAATATCATAGAGACTCGTTATAACAATTAAGCAATAGAGTATTTTTTTTTTCCGAGTTTACATCATTTAGCTCTCATCTTAAAACGAGAGCCCGGTTCGAGAATTCCAGGCAGCGCCTCGGGTTTGCATAACTTTCGATTTTAAGTGGATGAGGCTAAGTAGACACGTGGTAACCTCGTTCCCAGGGCCTTTTCCCTAGCCCCAAGCCAGGGAAAAGGCCCTGAGAATGAGGTTGAATACGCAGAACCCCTGTATAGCTTTTTACAGATATTCCTAAAAAATATACTCGCAAATCTGAAACGTTACAACCGTGGTTACACCTAAGTATAATGAGTCAGAGCGCAAGTAGTAGCTCAGTTATTTATAAACTGAAATTGATTTAATATTTCCGATTTTTTTTTACAAAATAACGGTATGAATAAATATACTATGAAGCAAATAATTCAATATATATTAAATAATCAACTTTAAATACATTTCTGTTCTTAAAACGAGATCGAGATAAGCAAATAAAGACGGTTAATATTTGAGATCAAGATAGCAGAAAATAAGCAATGCCCTTTCGTTTTCATGCAATAAATAAATTTGAATCCCCCTAATTGAAATATTAAATAATTTTTCAACACTTGGCCCAGGAAAGGACATAAAACAATACCATTTATTTGCCAAATACTCTTCAAAGGAAGTGTATTAATCAGGGGTCTCCCTCTGGAATAACTCCCCCCCCCCCCCCCCAGGGTAAAACCTGGTGCCGACCGCCGCATTGGGATCAGGGAACAAACTGGACTTGAAAGGATTGGAGAAGAGGAATTGCAATGATTGTAATTGTGGATTAAAGGAACTTTTCTCTGAAGAGAATTATATAAGCCATGCAAGTTAGATTCTCCATTAAAATGTCTTCCACAACACTACTGGAAACTATAAAGGTTCCTCCCCGTTTTGTAATGCACTAGCACTGAGAGGGTCGGCCATGCGTTGGGCAAAAACTTCTAAAATGTCCCTATAAATTATTGTCTGATTCTCGATAACCAACTAGAAAAAGCAAGAACGGCGAGACTCATCTCCTCATTTTGTAGCCTTCAGTTCATATCATGTTGCTTAGCAACCCCTCTTGTCTTAAAGATCGCAGGCTCAGTCTTTTGGTAACTAACTGCTGACCGAGGACTCGGAGGATCCTGGACTCGACACTGGGAATGAGGTAGAGAACACTCCACGTATCAACTTGGTTTTCTTCAGCGGAGCGAGTTTACCTGAGCTTTCACTGGGAACTATGAAAGCTCGCTTCTATCTCCTCTAGCGTTTTCCCCTTCGTTTCGGGTACAAAAAGGACAACAATAACAAAGGCAACACAACACCATGCGGCATAAAACCAACAAGCGCCTTGATTTCCAAACGCAGACTCCAGTGTCACGTAAGTCTTGGTAACGACGAAAAACATTATCCAGCATATCATAGTGGCGAGGCTTGTACCCACTCCCCGCGCTCTGAGCGGGATGATTTCTGCCATGACGACCCAGGGAACTGGGCCCCAAGCCAGGGAGAAAAAGAAACTAAACAGAACCGAAGTCAAAATGGAAAGCCAAGAAATCGCAATTGTAGTTTGATAGATTTTGAAATAAATGCCAAGTCCTATAAGAGAGACTGCCATGCCAAGCGCATTTGTCCATAGAAGGAGGCGCCTTCCGATTTTGTCCACAAGAAAGCATGCAATCAATGTACCAACGAGTTGTACTACGCTGACAGGAAAGGAAACGAGCTTCGGATCACTGAGACCAGCTTTGGAGAAAATATCGGCGGCGTTAAACAACACTGCATTGATTCCAGTGACTTGCTGTAGGCATAACAGACCCACACTGATCAGGACAGGCTTGACTATTGGGGCAGTGAAAAATTCTTGACAATTAACTCGTCCATGGAGTTCTGTAGGGATAAAAAGAAACGAAACAGCGTTACGACAACATACAAAAGTTTACTGGAAGGGCTATTAAATCAATCACGGCAAAACCAAACCCATTCGAGACTGTCTTCGAGACTTTGTTTACACCTATTTATAATGTGTTCCCGTGACGTCACAGAACTCGTGACGTCTCGGTGTTTCACCGCGGCAGTAGGCACATACCGGATACACTTTTCCCGTGCTTGGCAGAGGACATGTTTTCCAGTACTGACCACAAGTTGAGCACTTTTCAGTCGGCCTCATATTGGTTTGTTTTGCTGTTTATTTTGTGATGTATTTGGCAAAACACTACATAATGACGTGTATGTATGTATGACGTCTTTTTACGGCAATCAGAATTTCACCTTCCTAAAATCTCATTCAAACACGAACAGGTCTGACCCGTCTCTGACAATCAAAAATGACTTTACCCAGTGAAGCCTCGGTCTCGTGACATTCATCCTCGATGCCAGTCTGACATCCACGTAACCATAGCAACGATTTCAATGCATCGCTTTTCCGGTTTTTCTCAAGGTACCATCGAGGGCTCTCTGGCATCCAGAACATCATTATTAAAAGCAGCGCCGACGGAATGCACCCAAGCAATGCCAACCAGTCCCAGTAGAAGAAATAACCCCCTAAATATGCCAGTATAATTCCTAATGTCACAGCTAGTTGATTCATTGAACCAAGCATTCCACGCAGGTGAGCTGGGGAGATCTCAGCTATATAGACCTAAAAATATAACATTATTATTATCATTATCACTATCACAATCACTATCGCTATCGCTATCGCTATCGCTATCACTATGACTATGACTATGACTATCACTATCACTATCATTATCATTATCATTATCATTATCATTATCATTCTTCTTCTTCTTATTATTATTATTATTATTATTATTACTATTATTATTATTATTTTACAAATGAAGTATATAGATGCATAATGTACATGTATATAACCGTAACTCTAAGAGGTACCAAGATCCATCTTTGTGGGCGTGGCTTGAATTTTTTTCACCTCTAAGAGGTGCCAATTCTAATACAACACATTATCTTCTGTCATATTGTTCCGGGTCAAAAAGTACTACAAAAACTTCCACTGCGGACCTCTTAAGGCTAGAATTAGCTCCTGTTTTGCAAATCAAGCGCAACTCAGTCAGAGCTTTCGAGAGATTTCAGTTCATGCCCAGGTCATGACTTTCCCCTCAGATTCTCGATCGGACAAGGGAGTAAAGATAGTCTAGAGTATTTTCTATGTTCAGACCTGGGCAATCATTATGACTGTAAATCTCTAAAAAGGCTCTCTAAAGTCCTAATGGAACAAAGGATTGGAGTAGAGGAGCGGGGGAAGGGGGAGGAAGAGGGGGCATGGCCGGACTCGAGAAAGCGGCGGAAATCGAGCCTAGTTTGGAGCACGACGAGAGAGAGAGAGAGAGAGAGAGAGAGAGAGAGAGAGAGCAAAGAAAGAAACTGCTAGCTATGAATAGATTCAGAGAACGAACATTTCGCGAAGACGTGCTCCGATTCAGAAGGTCATACAGGCCTTCATCTCGTCAAGCGTTTGTGGGAAGTGTAGATTTCGTTACAGCCCAAATTTAGCCACGCGAGACGATATTTTCAATTTCCTGTAATCCACTACTAACCGTGGAACCCGTTGGCACGCAGGACTTTATTTATAGTTTAATTAATTAGAACTCACCGACACAGCTAATGTCTCTATGCCACATCCTACACCGGTAAAAATTCTCCCAGTGTACAGCATCAAATGATTCTTTGCAAAGAAAATCAAAAGCCAGCCCAGCTCAAAAGGTATTGCGCCAACGATGATGGCAAATTTTCGACCAATAAGGTCGACTGCCTTTCCTCCGATGATTCCTCCAAATAAGGCTCCGACAGCTATCAAAGACTGCAATGAAAATATAGATCCTTATAGTAAGAAAAATCGTACAATGTAATTCAAAATTTTGATATCATATCGGTTCCATCATCAGTGAGAGAGGCAAACTCTCGCCGTCGATCGCAAGCGAAGAGCCTACTCTAATCACCGCTTTTTTGTTCAGGGGAATAACGCTGTTGGGTTCCATATTCTCACGCGAGGCCATGAAAGGCCAAGTAAGCATGCACAGGTGTAAGCACACGCTCCTTGCAAATCGCAACTCGTGAGTGAAACTGAGAGATCTCATCCCTTCCCCTCCCCCTGCACCTCCCCCTGCCCCGCCCCCTCTACTACCCTAGAGGAACGTAGTTGAAGACCAGTTTGTTTCGTCATAAACCATGACTACAAGCAGGCAATGGCGTATTAAAATGGAAAATCTCTTAGTATGATCTCGTACACATTTACTTTTAAAATCCTGACAACCCATTTGGATTCACTCTTACTGACACTTACCGAAAACCAAGATTGTTGGGAGCTACTCAAACGGACATCTTGACTCGCGGCTGACTCCAGATCATACGAAGCCGGCGAGGAATAACCTACACAGAATCCAAAAGTAAGCGTACCCCAAACAGAAATTAATGTAGCGCATAACACTCTTCGAGAACTGCTTTTAGGAATGAGTCTTGTTCGTTCATTGTTTGACGTCGAAATTTCCACATCTACCATATGTATTGTATCCATGTTGAATAAAGTAAATTACTTGGTGACTCGGTTTACGGTTTCTGATCACGAAACGAAACGAAAATGATTGTTATTACGAAATGACGCTGGATATACTGACGTCACGCAACGTCACGAAACGGAAATTTCGTTGCAGTCACAAGATTGGCCCATCACCGAGATCGTGCGTTGTGTCACGCGACCCACTCGCACGAGACATCCTGCACGAAGAATTGGCTTGATAGAAAACATCTTCAATAATTTATAGTCTACTACTTCTGCTTGGGTAAAAATACAATCGAAGGAGCGAGCTCTTTAAAATTACTAGAATTACATTTTGATAATTCCAAAAACAACGGATGTTTCTCTATGATTTTTTTTTTAAAAAGTGAGTTTCGAGAAATTATCGTGCGATGACACTCTCGCAATGAACATTTTTGCAAGAATTAAAATAGATTTTTTTTATTTACAGTTGGACAAAATGCTGTCAGTGGCTATAAGGACCCCCTAAAATTGATCCTGAAATTTTACAGTTCACATACTGCCTAGACGGGAAATAGTTATCCTTCACGGTCGTCACGCAACGAAAGTTTGCGTAGGGGTATAAATCCTCTGCAGGCGGCTAAGAGAATTAAAAATATCCTGCCTTCCGGAAACTTAAGCCCTCAATACATTTCACCGCGGTGCAGTCTTTTTATTGCGTTAGCGAGACTACTGTGCCTTGATAGCGTCAAAAGATCGAAAAATATACCATACATGTAGCTAGACCGAAAAGGATCCCAAAACGAATTATTCTCTATACACTGTATTTCCTTGCTCGGTCACACATTGTACACAAAACACTATATTAGAATGATTTCCTCTTGATGTACTTTAGCTGAACCGGGCCGCGGGAAAAATAGCACAAAGGACTTACATGGGATACCCCTGCTGAGCAGGAAATGCGTCACGTGTTGAAGAAGCCTTATATGAGCAAAATGGCGGACGGCAAGCTATGTCGGCCGGACAACTCACGGTGTGGTTTGGGCGTTAAAGTGCAAGATATCACCCGGTTTCCTGAAGACATTGTTCTCATAGAAAGAGAATTACCAAAATGTTTATTTATAACTACGAGACAGAAAAAACTAAGAAAGCCTGGCGAAGTTTTGTTTAAATTCCGAAATGGGCTGGAACTTTCTCTCCTCTCTTTTCAAATACTGGAACATCTTTTCTGTAGTATTTGTGGCAGTTGAAGGATCATCACCGAAAGTTTTAAGTGTAACACGCTCAAGGGACAGAGGAGATTCTTTCGAGGTGAACTTGGAGTCTTCTAGTTGTCCAGCATCTTGTAAACAGTTGTGCGCTGTTACTCGTGGAGTAAGCTTAAATGGCGGCACAGACAGTGTTTGTTCTTGCCACTGCGCCGAGAAGACTAGACCTACTTTTTACAGAAAGCACTCCGGACAGCATGGCTGTGTCAAAGACAGAGATGTTTTGACGGATACACAGGGTGAGACAATATAGGTTCTATGTCAGGTGTAGACAATGTAGAGCATAAATTTAAATAATTTTATTACACTTCAAAAACTGCAAGGTCAAGCGTCCTGCATCGCTTGCTTAGTTCCTGTGCAGTCAACCGAGTGAAATCATCATCCGTGGAAATCAAAATGAGACCAAATTGAATTATAAGTTGTTTCGAATAGTCTGCAGATAAAAACCACCAACAACAAGTGTTTGCTGCATTTTTCTACTGTGAAGGCCCAGCCAAACGATCGCAACGTTTTTACATTTGAACGCAACATCGCCACATCGTTAAGCACAGCATGTTGGGCGTGTTTGGCCTCCTTGTGAGGTGTTGCTACATGTTGGGTGTTGTTGGCTCAAGTCTGAAAATGGTCAAATTTTTCATGCAACATTTGTAGGTGTTGCAGGATGTTGTAAATGTAGTTGTTGGCCAGGTTCATGAAACCCGACCGATGCAATCGAACAGTTCGGCAATCAAACCCAATCGCACACCAATCGTTTGATTACCGAACTCAATCAAACGTAATCGAACTCACAATAAAATTTTGCCAATCGAACGTTCGATTACTGAACAATTGGTATAATCGAACGTTCGATTAACGAATGCCGCATTGCATGATAGGCACGTGGTACTGGAAAATTCCGAAGGTGAAAGTGAAATCACCGCTAACTCCCTTTCCTTTTTACGCGGCTTTTACTGAGCACTGAAACCCAGGACTGAAATGTCTGAAATGTTAAACACGGAGGAGAGGGAGGACACTGCATGTATTGAAATTACATGCAGTGTAAAAGGTTATGGTATGCTTGGGTATTTGACAAACACATTCAAGATGGTTGTACAACTACAACTCTATTTTATTACTGAAAACAAAGCCATATGACCGTACGAACATGTGCTCTTAATAGAGCCTGGGACAAACTTATTTCACAACATTTCCCTCTTTTTTAAACATGCATGCAAGAAATAGAACTAGAAAAAATGAGCATCACAATCTATCTCAATCCTAATGTTCAAAACTTGCATCAGGAAGGCATTGTTCACTTGATATTAACAAAATCCAATAACAACTAAATGTTCTCACTAATTGGTCACATAGTCTTTAAACCAAACAGGTGGTTGGATGACTCGACCCTTGGAACTGACTTTCTCAGGGCTCACTGAACCATGGACTGGATTTGTGGTGTTGGTTTTGGAATCTTCTAGATCCGGCTGCTGGTTTGTTGCTTCAGTTGTCTTAATCAGATCACGCCTGTTTCTTCTGTAGCTTGTTCCTTCTGCATCAACAACATATGACCTTGGTGCCTTGGTTACCCTGGTAACTACTGCAGGTGTCCATGTTTTCTGCCCTGGCTTTCTGACTTGCACAGTGTCTCCTGTGTCCAGAGGTTTCAAAACTTTCGCATTTCGGTTATAGTACTGCTGCTATATTTCTGAACGACAACTGAGACCTTCCTTGATGTTTTCGGTTGTTCTAGTTCGACGCCCCATAAGCATTTGTGCTGGCGATAGGCCAATCTCCTCAATTGGAGTGTTTCGGTAGTCAAGCAAACCAAACTGAAAATCCTTCCTTTCAACTTTTGCTTTCTTCATAAGGTTCTTAGCTGTTTGCACAGCTCGTTCTGTGAGGCCATTACTCTGAGGGTACCTGGGTGATGAAGTAATATGCTTGAACCCATATTCTCTTGCAAATTCTGCAAACTCGTGGCTACTGAACTCAGAGCCATTATCACTGACTATTACCTCAGGTATTCCATATCTTGCTAACTGAGGTTTGATGTGGTTAATCACTGTTTTGGTTTTACTGTTAGGCAAATGTGATACCTCAAAGAACTTTGAGTAGTAATCAACCATAACCACATATTCTTGTTTGTAAAGTTCAAACAAATCAACTGCGATCTTTTGCCATGGCCTTTCAGGTAATTCATGGCACTTGAGTGGTTCCTTTGCTTGAGAATTTCTGTACATGTTACAGGTATTACACTTGGATACCATGTCTGCTATCTGTTGGTTCAGTCTTGGCCAAAACAAAACATCTCTGTCTCTACGTTTACACTTCTCGATTCCTAAATGGCTGCTGTGAATTTGACTTAGCATCTCTTCTCTGAGTGAACCAGGTACAATCAATTTGTCATTCCTCAGTAGCAAATCATCACACACAGAAATTTTTTCCTTAATGTTCCAAAACTCATGAAGCTCGGGGTCTACTTGAGACTTCCTTTCTGGCCATCCACTTATCACTGTGGTCTTGAGCTTCTGCAATGTTAGGTCTTTTCTTGTTGCATCTTTAAACTGTTCCAATTTCACTTCACTGACTGGCAAGTTTTCAAGAGTGAGTACCTCAAATTCATCCTTTCTACTGGCTGTAGTTTCATTGCTTACTTCTGGAGCACGACTTGAGTATCTGCAATGAACAAGTTTTTGCCTGGTTCATACTCCACTTGCAAGTCATAACGCTGTAACCTTAGCATCATTCGCTGCAATCTCTGTGGTGCTTGGAATAATGGTTTTCTGAACAAGGCTTCCAAAGGCTTGTGGTCGGTCTGAACGTTTACTTTCTTGCCATAAACATACTGGTGAAATTTGGTACATCCATACACAATTGCCAACAGTTCTTTCTCTATCTGCGCATAATTTTTCTCAGCAGAGGTAAGTGATCTGGATGCGTAGCACACTGGTCTACCCTCTTGCAGTAGACATGCCCCAAGTCCATAGGATGTTGCATCTACTGATACTGTGAGAGGCTTTTCAACATCATAATACTGGAGTGTCGCATCACTTGTCAGCATTTCTTTAATGGCTTGGAAAGCTTTCTCTTGTCTTTCAGACCAATGCCATTCCACCTCTTTGTGCAGGAGCTCTCTTAGTGGCTGAGTTAGGTTTGCTAGGTTGGGTATGAATTTACTCATGTAATTCACCATTCCAAGGAATCTTAAGAGTGCTGGCTTATCTGTTGGAGATGGCATTTCCTCCACTGCTCGCACCTTGCTAGGATCTGGTTTCAATCCATATGATGTCAACACATGGCCAATGTATGGAACTTTGGGAGTCATAATGTTCATTTTACTTCGGTTGAGCTTCAGTCCAACTTTCCTTGAACGTTCCAACACTTGCTCAAAGCGATGGTTGTGCTCAGCTTTATTTCTGCCCCAGATAAGAATATCATCAGCGATTGTCTTCACTCCACTTAAGTCATCAAAGGCTAGGGTCATTCTCTTTTGAAAGATCTCAGGGGCTGAGTTGATACCAAATGGAATCCTGAGGTACTGATATCGGCCAAATGGAGTGTTGAATGTTAGCAATTCTGAACTTTTCTCGTCCAGCTTAATTTGCCAAAAACCAGATGTAGCATCTAGAACACTGAATACTTTGGCATCACTCAATTCAGCTGCAACTTCTTCCACAGTCTGCATAGGATAATGCTCTCTCTGGATTGCTTTATTTAGATCTCGAGGATCTAAACACAGTCGCACCTTACCATTTGGTTTCTCCACGACTACTAAAGAACTCACCCATGCAGTTGGTTCCTCGGCTTTACGAATAATACCAAGTTTTTCCATGCGGTCAAGTTCCTCCTAGACTCTCTCTCTCTCTGAGTGAAGGGTATTTTGCGAGGTGGGTGTACCACTGGACTTACGGTAGAATCAACCTTAATTTGATACGTACCCTCCAAACATCTAATACCATCAAACACATCTTCATACTTCTGGAGGATTTCATTGACATCTTGATTAATGTCATTGGACAGGTTTTCCTCCCCTTTTGTATCAACTGAACTGACTCTTTTGACCAAATTTAATTCATGACTGGTTTCAAGACCAATTACTGGAGTGGCTGGATGCTCAATTATTTGAAATTCAACAGGGTTGGTCTCTCCTCTAAGTTTCACATTGAGTGTAGCTTTACCCATCACTGGTATCTTGTGGCCAGTATAAGACACAAGTCGGGTTTTCGACTTTTTCATTTTCTCACGTGTCAGTTTACAGTACAAAGCATATGGCAAAACATTACATTGAGCACCAGTGTCTAACTTCATATTGACCTGGAGTTTATTGATTATTACACTTTGCATCCAATCTTTCTGAGACAGTGGTCTGGTTCCCAAGACCCCAATAAACAATTCATCTGTATCTGAATCATCACACCGGAACTCACTTACTTGTTTAGAGCTGTCCCTTGGCTTTCAAGTAATGATTCCTTTGTTTGCATTTGTGGCAAACCTGACCATAGGCTGGGCATTTTTGAGGTTGGTGCACTTGTCCACATCTTTTACAGTTGAACCGTTTCTTTGTTTGTGTGTGCTTTCCTCTTGCTCCTCTCGATTTTCCAGGTGTTTTTTTTTTAGTCGTCTTTAACATCATGCACTTCTCGGTCATCCAGATCCACAACAATATTTTTCGCCTGATTCTCAGTGATCTCAGATGACTTGCACATTTCAACTGTTCGCTCCAAATTTAAATCTTTTTCACGCAGAAGACGTTTTCTGACTTCGTTACTTCTAATACCACACACAATATGATCACGAATCTTAGAATCGTCACAGGGAACCCGAACACTTAATCAGTAATAAAAATAAATGTACTGTTATTTACCTGTGTCCCTGCGTCTTTTTTTGAGTGGTTTTAGAAGGGATTTGAATGAAGTGAAAGCTTAAGTTTCGGGTAACTTCATTGACTATTAACTATCATCGGTTAACATAATAATCTCTTCTGCTGCTTCTAATTATGATGCTCGGATTAAGTCTCATATTTTGAGTAACGTTGTTAACTATTAACTCTCATCGGCGTAGAGAAGGAGAAAAGAGACAAGGGATGAAACTAAAATGAGGCCATTTTTTTTTTTGGTGCCTAATTCTCTTAATACCAAACAAAATCGTTTGGAATTTCACATCTCGGTTGATGAAGCAGTTAATATTCAGCTGAAGTTGGATTTGTTTTCTTGGGCGTCTTTTTTTCATCTCATTTTCGAGTTGTATTTAGACGTGGCTTTTCATCCAATCTGTGACTACACTTGACTGGACCGGAAGTTCTGTTAAACTCGGGAGCATGTGCTTCGTCAAAGCGGTCTTATTGTTCTCTTGACAGACTCTTTTATTTACGTTTGACAGCCGCTTGCTTCACAAACATAGAACAGAACACTCCTCGCGGACTTTCTGGTCAGTCATGCGAGATAAAACTCCAGCACGGTAACATTCTTCGAACGACCAGTTTGACTTTGAGAATTATTTGCGCTAGATAAATCTACTGGTCCTTATAATGAGTTGCTTTAAATCAGTCCGTGTTTGCGGGCTTTTATTAAGCTCGTGTAAAGAAATAAATGATATCTGTTTCTACTGTTACGAACTGCGTTAAACCAAAATTCAAATTTTGAAGAAACCGGGTTTTAAGGGCTAAATAAAAAGATGTTCACTGACTCTGGCTTACTCGAGACCTGGAGCCGTGAAAACACAAGCTTACGTATTCTGTAACTAAAATATATTTATGTTGTCTGCAATAAAACGTTTGTTATTTAAGTGGCAAAATACCGAGCCAAAAAGAAAACACAAATAGACAAAATACGGAGTATAAGTCGGCTCACTAGTAAACAATGTTGAAATTGCCTGGTACTGTTGATGAAGTATTTGTGATTGGCGCAAAAAATTGCAGTCAAAGACTGCCGTCCACTCGCACATATCCACGCGAGGAACCACGCAGGCTGGTCCACTCAACTGTAGTCACAGACTAGACGAAAGCTCTTGGTAAGTTTCACCCCTTGTCTCTTTTCTCTGTTAACGCATGGTCGTTTTGAAACCTGAGAATCTCCAATGAGAGTTAATTGTTAACGACGCTACTAGAAACTTGAGACGTAATGGGAGCTAGTGTCATAATTACAAAGCGGCATATGAAAAATGTAAACCGCTCTCGCGCCATTCGAATCCTTTCTAAACGGCTCAAAAAGACACGGGCACAGGTAAATAACGGTACATTTATTTTTATTGCTGATGAAGTGTTCGGGTTCCCTGTGGATCGTGCAATTCTCCAAACTCACAGTTTCTTGCAAGCTTGCGCAGTTCTGTGACGTAAGCATCGATTCCTTTGGTCGGTCCTTGTGCCCTCGTACGTTACATTTTTCTTGGGCGTGCAATATTCTTAGAATTTCCTGATCACGACATCTATTTTGACTTTGTCTTCATCGGTGAGACCGAATGTGTTAAAAATTTCCAACGCCTCTTCTCTGGCAACTGTTAACAAAGTCGAACACTGTACTTGCGCTGGTTTCTTGTCAAAGCCCGTCGCGTTGAGTCTGAACTGCTGAATCCAACGTCTCCAATTCTCTGTAACATTTCCCTCGAATGATAGCGGCTTCGGTGGTGGGAGTTGATTCATTATTATCCCGTTTCTGGCACCATGTTATGCTTGGGTATTCGACAAACACATTCAAGATGGCTGTACAACTACAACTCTATTTTATTACTGAAAACGAGGCCATATATATGACCGTGCAAACATGTGCTCTTAATAGAGCCTGGGACAAACTTATTTCACAACAGGTTACCAAGAATAAAGTTTTACTGTTGATGTGGGAGAAGAACTCTTTATCTTTAAGAAGATTGGCTCTAAGGGAAGAGCATTCAAGGTTACCAACACAAAAGGGGACATCTTGAGCGGCCGTTGGTCTCACCACTTTGGCCCTTTAAGGACAGGATGAAATGGTCAGTTATGATCCCACTTATGGGCACTATCTTATGCTTAACGGATGAATGCGATTTTTCTCTGTTGAGAAGCATTTCCTTTTAACAGTCACAGTACCTTAACAGTTACTGAAATTGCCTTTTATTTGTTTTGTTTTGTTCGAACATTGACATTCTTGCAGTATGATGTTCAGTTCCTGAAAAAGGTGAAAAGCTGACAATGATTATATTCCACATGTTTTACTCAGTTTTAGGAGTCAAGAGACAATTGCATTGGATTAGTTCAATTTTGTTCCATTTTGTTCGACTGTTTTGGTTCGATTGGTTTGAAAATCGAACTCACAGCAAAATAGGTGTTCGATTTTGTTCGATTGCCGAACCCAACTGAACAATTGGAGGTCGATTGGGTTCGATTGGTTTTTTGTTCGGTTTTGTTCGATTGGATAGGTTGGGATGAAACAAAGTAACTTGTTGGGCTGGGGCATGCACACTAGATCGATTTGCAACACCCAACAAGTTGCAACATATCACAACAGGGTTACCAAATGTCCAAAATGTTGCACCCAACATTGTTGACAATGATATGTTGCATTGAAATTTTTCAATCATTTGGCTGATGCTTGCAAATACTGCGCCAGCAATATTTTGATATGTTGCACTAAAATGTTGCAATCATTTGGCTGGGGCTTGGACTAAGATTCCTTATCACTCAATGAAGACATGGTGAAACTCATGCAACTTCCATTACAAGGGGCTGGGTTACAAATCTGCTGCTGAGCTGAAAAATTGACTCAAAAAATTACATGTACTTGGAAACAAGAAAATCAGAGAACTGCAAATAATTGGCAAATTTCTCAGAAATATATGCTTTAAGAAAAATAACCCTGGAGACAAGATATTTCTTTTCCCCTTTTTCCTGTAGTATGTTTATTATCAAATCAACCACAAGAGTCATGCTCTCCATGTTTATGAAATATTTATACAAACAAATAAATAAACTAAATAAAAAATATATTAATAAAAACTTTGGAATAGCTCTCAAAAGCTGTAGAAACACTCTCCTGTGGCTTTATTTTGTTCCCATTGCATTTTTAAGTATTTTAAACTTGCGTTCATGTTGCATCCACTTAACAATTAGATTATTTGCTCTCAGTTTTTATTTCAACAATAGAGTGTTTCTGTTGAGGAACTATGTGCTTATAGTTGCCCTGCGGAAATTTGATGTTCTTAAAACAAATATTTGCCCGAGAAGCTTCGAGGCAGAAAATGCTAGTTTTTTAAAAGAACATCAAATTTCCAAGAGGCAACTATCAGGCTGATAGTTCCAAGACATAAACATCCTGTTGTCTTTATTGTTCACCATTAAATTTTCCTCCACATGCCAGCTCAAAAGTCAGTTGGATTATATTATTTGTGGGCCGATTTGCGAAAAGGGGGCTTAAGGTGATTCATGAAAACAGTGTTTTAATGTGTTTAAACGAGAGCATATAAATGCATGGAAATGTTTTCTTATGGCATTTAAACATGCATTAAACGCCATAAAACACCCAGTTTAAAACATGCTGCATTTAATTCGAGTTTATTATCAATGGTACATGTATTGATTGCAAATTCATAGTCACAGTATGCAAATAAAATAATTCTGGCCGTGTTGATCATCACAGTAATTAAAAGTAGTTCTTTCCCAATGAGATACTCGGTTTATCATGCAAATAATGCCGTGCAGTTAAATTTCTCTCATAAACCGAGCTATAAATATTAAACAGCTTAGTCTTGTGAATGAAATTATACAGAGTCACAGTGGTAACCGGTTTCGCCAACGTGTTAGTTCGCCAACGACCAGTTTGCCGATGTATGAAGTTGATTCGCCAAGTGAACGTCGATTTCAAGTAGTCGAAATCAAGGTTCTTTTGATTTGGAAGAACTTCGACCATCAAAGTGGTATCAATGTGGAAGAGAAAATCCTGTTTCATGTAGAGAGCCACATTTTTGCAGGCGAAGAGTTTGAAAGCAAGTGAAGATTGTACAAATTCCCACAACTAAAGCCAATTTGTTTCTCAGAATATTTGAAGCAATTCCTTCTACTTTGAAACACTTTGAAACCCTTTAGAATGTGGAAACACTTTGGAAACCCCTTAGAAATGGTTTGACTAGTCTTTGAAAACTCGCTTTGAAAATGTTGAGGGAAAAATATTCTCCTAGTTTGCGTTTACTATCCACATGCTGACAAATGCACAACAGCACTGCATGTTATAATATTTTTTTTGCAAAAATCTTAAGCTTTTGAAGAATTTGAAATAATTATTATGCTTTCCATTTTAACTGTTTACTCGTTGCAAAACTTTTGCAGCTCAAAATGGCGAATTTGAGCGATTTGGATGGGTTTTGCATTGACTGTTTACACGTTGTGAGAGGGAGTCAAGGGTGGATAGCTCATTTTTGACTGCTCCAGTGCTAAGCAGACTTTCACCCAGAAATTTGTGTGGAGTAACAGCGTGACTCCAGGTGAACTTTCACAATGTCACAAATGGTATTAAACACAAGTCGTTCTAATGGTAAGTTAACATAAAACGATTTTCAAGGAACATTTAGACATGTAACAAACAGTTTTGTCAGTTTAACGGAAGAGCATTTCAGTAACCATCAATTGAAAACAGTATGGTACAAATATTTCGTCATAAATTAATCATGACATGATCCGTTCATGGTCAACGGCCGTGAATACTCGATGAAAGGTTTTCACCAAGCTGGGTTTTCTAATGACATAAACACATCTTCCACATAAACTTCACTCGCAGCACTTCACTTTCCAATGGAAACTACTAGTAAAATTTCATATTACATCTCATAATACGACAAAAAATTAATAAAGTTATATGTTTAACTGACTTCGTACATAGTGTAGGTACGATTATGATTCAAGTAGGGACAACAGTATCAAAATGAAATAATTATTAGCGATTGACGTTAGGCTTACATAATTTCTATGTAGATGCTGTAAACATTGTTTTGCACTCTTTGAGTTATGCAGTGTTTAATTTAAACACACCATTACAGAAAGGTCGGGTTTCAACATTAAATGCATTTTCTTTGTGTTTGAATTTTTTAACACAGCCTTTGAACAGTTTTCAAATGGTATTTGAATGTTATTCAAAAGTGCTTAATAAATGGTGTTTAAACTCGTTTTTGTTGAAAACGATAAAGGACGCATTTTCGCTTTTGGCACCTTAAGCCCCCTTTTCGCAAACCGGGTCACATTTCCACATTTTTCAGATGAAAGCTGTAAAAGCCAAATGTAAAATTTGAAAAATAACACAGACAAAACCTCCTTAAGGCAATTTTAATCATTTATTTTCATGGATGAGTACTATCCATCCGGCTATTTTCTACAGACGGACACAATGGACTGGTGGTGTCTCTCTGCAGATGAACACTACTGCATCAAATGATCAATTTAAACCAATAAGAATCGGATAAAATTTAGTTGTGAACTATAATGGCTGCTAATTGGTGAGGGCCTAGCCTAAATCAGCTATCATGTATTGAAATTGAGAATGAGCAATCTAATAATACAGTAATTGTTTTGGTATAAATCTTAATTTATCTTACCATTTTCATCTAAATCCTCTTCTCGGACACTTTTGAAAAATTATTCAAAGAAGTGGCCATCATTTTGTTTACACTTCACACTGCTAAGCTACATGTGTTCACTATCTACAGCTGAACAGATAGAAAGTAGCATGCTATAGCTAATAAGGGAATGGCATTCATGATAGAAATACAGTAGTAGATTTACACTAAAACTCAATACAAACATGGAAGATGTTTCTTGTTTGTTATTTACCATCTAATTGCTTGCTATCTTGCTACTTAGGAAATATCTGTGACTTCTACACTAGTAATGCCCAGCAGCTCCAGGTTCTCAATCTTCATGTGAGAGGAAATTCAAAATTGAAACCAGATGGCTTCTGTGATGAAGTGCAAATTTCCAGCTGGAAATTTTATTTCAACTCATCATGGACGTTCTCAAAATCCAACATCTTTTATACCAGGTCCTATGACAAAGGAAAAGCATTGTTATTTGTAAGTGCATGTGCTAAATACAGTAATACTACAGTTTGATTTAAGCATTGTTTATTCATGGCGATGGTAATGATAATAATAATAATAATGATGATGATGATAATGATGATGATGTGTCTATAACTACATTGAAGAAATACGAAGTTCTAATTGAAGGGGTGAGTGGAATGAAGCCCTAAGTGACTTTGTTGAAGTTTTGTTTTCAGTATTGTCAAAAAAGAACTAGTGGCAATTACATGTACTTGTTCTTTAGAGACAATGACAAAAAAAAACAGAGTAAACTGTGAAAATTGCTAGTAGGTATTTTAATCCTGGCTGCCTCAAGACTATTATTGTCCAAAAGTTACTTCAGGAGGGCTTTTTTTAATTATTCCATGCACCCCTACAGTTCAATTAGATATTTTTGATTTACTGATAATTTTACTGGTGATAAATTGTTTTTACAAAGGTGGCTTACTACAGTTTTTCCAAGACTCAATAACATGCACTACCATTGCCTGCAAGACATCAACATTAATTGCAGGTTCAAAATGATGCAAGTAACCATAAGAAGAATCAAAAACCACTTCAGCATGCGAAAGGCAATTGCAATAAATCACTTCAGTATATGTAACAATAGTTTCAAACTCTGTTCAAACATGCGATGAAGTCTACAATCAGGCCCAAAAAATATGACGAAAAAGCTCTATAACTAACTGGTAAAACAGATCTAATTTATTCTTGCTTTCTCACACACGTCACTTGAGTGCACAGTTAAGTAAATGAACACTTACATGTATGGCTTCTGATTTTTGTGACGTCAGCATGACCAAATAAATTCTAATTTTCTCATGTTCCCTTCAGTCATTTTTTTTTAAAATTTGGCTCAGTTGTAACCACATACAATTCCTATAAAATACCCTATTTTTGTTAAATCTGTCAGAGCTAATGTAATATTTTTAGATTAATGGCAAATTACAGAAAGTTGGAAAAACCGTCTGAACAACCTTGACATTTTACCAGTTTAAAAGCTGGGCAATATCATTTCCATGACGTGGCAAAGTATAAAAAAATTTCACCAAAGGAAACTGTAAATGTTAAGGAGTTGAGGGCAAAATGAGGAATATATCTGCCTGTCATTAGGTGAAATGTTTAGCAGTAACCATACTGGTAAATTTCTACAGAGAAAACTGGAAGAGGAATTAAACCTTTTCCGCCTAAGGGGTCTCCCTTTAACGAGTAAAATCATATGGTATCAGACAGAGTAAAATCTATAGGT
>JAEMPF020015863.1:52500-70319 GCA_022496165.2 Catalaphyllia jardinei
CACTACTGGCCACCTGCCTACAGTAGCCACCTCTACATAAATACATGTACAAAAGAGCATTAATAATGCAGGCTTCCACATAATTTGTGTGGAAGCCTGCACCTCATGAATCATTTTAATTTGTGATAATTATATTTAATAATGTGCAACAGGCTTGATTTTTTGTCCCAGTCCTGGGTCAATCACAAAAGTCACCACTCTGCATCAGCCAGTCTGTTCTGCTGCAGAGCAGCTTTTGTAAAGGGGTACAATGTAATCTTAGTAGTTAGGGTATGAACAGTCTTTGTAATGTTGCAGGATCTCATCAACATCCAACTGAACAGCCAGCCACACCAGCAGTATGTTCTTCCTTGCATGACTATGAGTATGTTCACTATCCTTGTCTTGTTGATGGTGTTAGGACCCGACCTGTGACACCAAAGGGTGAGTTTACACACAAGGATATGTACATGCAATATAATGAGTGACAGGCCTTTAGCCAGGATTTGAAAAGTGTTTGTCCAAAACGTGCTGTAGGACTTACTCAAAAGAACAAATTATTAGTCAGCATATGAAAAATAGAACATTTTTTTTAAAAAAGTGACTGTCCACAGGACACCTAGACACCCATTTAAAAGCCTTATGGGGGACAAATTATTACTCCTTAATTTGGGATAAAGTTTCAACATTAATTATTTTTTTATTTCATTTAAGGATAAAAATAAGGGAAGGAAGTTTTACACAATGTTTTGATGACTCCATGTCATCAGTTCGAATAATATTGATAAGAGAATAAAATTGATAACTTAATATATGCCATGCGAGGTGATAAAACATAAAGGTGTGAAAGTGTTAATGTAAATGATGACAAATTTAAATAAATACTTTTGCACGTACAGAGTGTGATGTGTGTTTAAGCATGGCCACGCAACAGGAAACTAGCTGGACTGTCTGATTTATGAAATGTTATTCATAAAGAAGAAGAGGCCATCCTTTAACACGCAGTCCGACTCCATACACACGAATTCAAAACTATTTATTAAAATTTGTCACCTTTAACAGTTTTACATCTTTAATAATAATAATAATAATAATAATAATAATAATAATAATAATAATAATCCATTTATATAGCGCCTTTTCTACAAGATTCAAAGGCGCTGTTTACATCTTTATGTTTTATCACCTCGCATGGTACATATTAAGTTATCAATTTTATTCTCTCTTCGCTTAAAAATGATGACATGGAGTCATCGGAACGTAGTGTAAAGCTTCTTTCGCTTATTTTTATTCTTACATGTAAATGTTTGACCAAATTTAACCTTTCTGATTTCACAAGTGAAATAACAAAATTGCCAAATTTTCTTGATAGAAATACTGACACTAAACAAGTCAAAAAGCCACAGTTTTTATTGTAATTTACAACCCATGATGTTAAAAGGTAGTCAAATAGTATTCTCGTAATTAATTTCACTTTTTTCAAAGCTCTCATAATTTCCCTCTCCTAAAGGTTTGCATGTAGAAAATTATTAGAATTTTGACAAATAATCTTATGGTAAGAGGTGTATAAGTTTGCTGCTGTGAGGATGATTCTGTGTGCCTGGTTTGATCGTGTAGAGGAAAGCTCCTCTTAGGAAGAAGTTCAGTTAGAAACGTTCATCTTGCCTTTTGAAACCAGTTTCCTTCCTGCCAAAAACATTATTGAAACGCTGTGTATGCTTGTCTATTGCAGCTAAGTTGTGCTTTGTAAATCAGCCCTGAGATCACCCAGATTTTCAGATTTTTCATTGTTTTGCACTATTTACAAAAATTATAACTTTGACAGTATTTGCAGAAATTACATGTACATTAACTAAAAAGAGAAAAGAAATATAACAACAGATAGCCAAAATAAAGGGTTTCAGTGACCAAATAGGCTTTCCTGTTGGTCACTGACACGTACAACCAATTGACATGACATAAAATTAAAAACAATTGGACAAAAGTATATAGTGAATATCAAAAAAAGTTCAAAAACAAGAAATATGAACAATGAAACGCGTGAAATGATGGCAAGACGTAGATAAGCCATATGCAGAATATAAGCAGGTTATACAGAAGGGTAGGATTGAGTGTTTATTAAATATAGTTTATATTGGTCATGCCATTTAATGATAAAAAATGTTTTCCCTTTTTTCAGGTAATCCTATGTACGAAAGAGGTAAAGATAACAAGCTTATCATCTGGACACCAGGTCACAGTGGATCCCTTACCAGCCCCAATGACCAATCTGCAGACACCTCAGCACCACGTCTTCCTTACCAGCGGCTCCTAACACGGATGTCTTCCTCCTCACCCGAGTGCAGTGGAGCAATCACGCCTGTCAGTCCCCCCGGAGTGGAGGAAGGCTTCCCTTATCAGAAGCTGGTCAGGACGCTGCCATGCCTGCGGAGGGAGCGGCAGGTCTGTGGTCATCCAGCAGAGCCGGCAGCAGTCAGTATGAGTTTTCCGGAAGCCGAGGAAAGTTTACCTTATCAGAGGCTGTTTAGGTCAATGCCTTCCCTTCGAAGGGAGGAACAAGGGTGTGGTAATACAGAACAGTCAGCAGCAGGGTTGAATAGAGAGGAAAGCCCCCCTAAAGCATATCAATCTTTGTCCTTGGAAAGATATCCACTGGTAAGATGCAACTAGAGCAGCTGCTTTAGTTTGTTCATTATTATGAAACGTAACACAGAAGAATTCAAGTAAATCTATTGCTAACCAACAGCATTTTTACATCGTTTTCAGCACTTCTGATCAATTTTGTTTGATATAACCTAGAAAAAAAGGTGCTGGCTTTGGTCTGGTCTGAAAATATGAAGTGTGATAAATATCAGATACTTGTAGGCAAGTGGTTCAAGAAGCGTACCCACAGCCCCACCCATATTTTGGGGGAATGCCTTCTCAGGGAAAATTTCAAGCTTGCACAACGGTAATTCCATTCTGATATTTCTTTCTTTGGAAATTTTCAAAAAGTGTTTTAGAGGTGTGCCCAAAGACCTACCGGCATTTTGAAAAAATACCTTTCCAGGGAATATTTAAAGCTTACAAAACGATAACATTTAGTTATTTTTTTCATTTCGAAATTCTTTACAAAAGTGTTTCAATAGATGTGACCTACAACCCTATTCACATTTTGGGAGAATACCTTCCTAGGGAAAATTTCAAGCTTGCAAAATGATTACATTCCGATATTTATTCCTTTCGAAAATTTTTAAGAAGGGTTTTAAGAGGCCTACCCCACATCCCTGCCCATAATTTGGGAGAATACCTTCCCAGCTGGAAAATTCCAAGCTTGCAAACGGTAGCTTTCTGAACTTTCATCCTTTCGTTCATAGTACTCTTTAAAAGAATGTGACGGATATGCGATAGTGGACGCACCATCGCGGCCTGAGAGCATAGAATATGATTATGCCCGTGCTTCCGTGGAGCTCGATCCTGTAGAACTCAATAAACTCTTCCGTGGCTTACAAAATGAGACAGAAGAAATGCCACGAGCTTCTTTGGAAATTTCTATTGGCGATCTCGACAACACAGCTTCAAACTCAAATACTAATCTAAAGCAGAGTTTTGGGGTTAGCGAAATGTCTTCTGTGTCTTCATGTAGTGGTGATTATGAAAATGGTTTGTGTAAGGACATCACGAAACGAAACAGCTCAACGGGTGCGGATGAGGACGATGAAGGTGTTAAACCAAACGATCTTCGACCTGCGGCATCTTATGAGGATTTATCAGGGGGTTGTCGTATAGATCCCGAGGAATATATTGAAATGGGGAAGAGAAGAAGTACACTGATTGTTGAGAGTAATGTTTCAACTGATCATGAGGTTGAAGACAGTGGACATGAGTACTTCGTGCTTGAACGTGTGATTGAGTCCAGTGAAGGTAATTTCTGATAAAATTATGCAGTTTTCATACTTCTGATTCGGAATTTTAACTTTCATCTTTTATCCTTTGTCTTCGTTGTTCATTTGTTGTTATTTGACACTCTATCAACTTTACTTGCCCCTCTCTCATGTACAACATCATCGAAAGCACGATGATCATAGCCAGTGTTACGAGCTTTTAAAAGAAAGACTCCCAGACTTTCCCAATTTATAATTTAGGTTTAAAATTCGTGATGTTCCTTCTCCCACCTCAAATTCTTGACTTTCGAGAGTTTTTGATCCCCAATCAGAGAGAGCCCGTTTTCAATATGATCATCATTCCTCATTCCCCATTCTTCTCTGTGTTCCCCGTTTCCCGTTTCCCGTTTCCCGTTTCCTGTGTACCATTTCCCGTTTCCTGTGTACCATTTCCCGTTTCCTGGCTGTTTCTCGTTCCCCGTACCCTGGTCCCAGAGGTTTTTCTTGATTTTTCACCGCATGAGAGAGCTGCAAGAGAGCAGCGCAGCGGTGAACACGAGTCGCGAAGCGGCGAGATCGAAAAACCTCTGGCTACCTTGGACTTGAATCTCACTTTCATGCAGACGTCAGGGTCAGGATCTGACCCTCAAGCTCGGATTGGTTGATATTTTGACAAAACGCGCAAATAAATACAATTGGTCTGTTTGATTGGCAATACCGAGGGGACGGTGGGGATATTTGTTACTGCACTTCTTGTGTGTAAACTTTGGCCTATACCGATCTCTACCAGGGAAGTAATTTGTTTGCAAAGTACTGCAGTTCTCAGTTTATATAAACGTTCGAATTTTGTCTATGTTCTACATTGATTTTGTTTCCGACAGTGCCTTTGAATTTGACTCTGTGCTCGAGGAGCGTTTTCCAGAGACTGAAAGTGTGACGAATATCAAAGCCTTGCTCGCAGTCATAAATCGCAAAGATCGATGTGTTCGCCATTCTACCAACCGGACATAGAAAGTCAATTGATTATAATTCGGTTGATCACTGATGTCGGCAAATGCCTGAGCCTGACAGGCTATTCATACCCTCACCATGTCATATTGGTTGTGTACTCTGAAGTTTCTGGTGGTTGACTCTCACATTCGCGAACTGTAAAACCATTTCATTTCCATTTCAACGAAGATGTCGACGAGCACCATCTGCTCGAAGAAGCTTATGCCTTTCTATTCGGAAGTCCCGAGGCTTCTTACAAAATGAAAAGTGGAGATACTTGGTTCGTAATATGTTTAACAGCAGAACCTTCTCGATCGTTGCGGATGAAAACATTCTCGCAATCACACACATTGACCCTGGCCAAGTAGGTCAAAAGATACCACTCTTCACCACCCGAGTGGAAACATTAGCAACTGATAAGCACGTGCATGGTTGCTAAGCTTCCATTGGTCGCTTTTTGAATTATCAAATTGACGCGTTTGACAGCTGACGTCTGCATGAAAGTGAGATTCAAGTCCAAGGTAACCAGAGGTTTTTCGTTCTCACCGCTTCGCGGCTCTCTCGCAGCTCTCTCATGGGGTGAAAAAATCAAGAAAAACCTTTGGGACTCTGGGTACGTTCCCCGTTTCTCGTTTTCCGTTTTTTCTGTTCCAGTCCTTACTTCTCAGTTCTTCGTTTTCTGTTCCCCGGTTTTCGTTTTCTGTTCTTCGTTTTCTGTTCTTCGTTTTCTGTTTTCTGTTTCCTATTTTCCACTTCCTGTTTCTCGCCTTTTTTGTCAATGTTATTATTTTCCTTCCTCTTTTTACAGGTGAAACTGTCGATGAGTCTTCAAAAGTACGAAATGTGGATGAGGGGGTTTAGGTGATACTGATTTTTTTTTCTGCAACATGCTTATATGTTCTTTATTTCCATGTGCTACACGATGTACAAAAAAATATTTTCCGTGAAGGAAACAGATTGTAGTTATGCTAAATCATCAACAATTTCATTGTGAAAAGAATGGTATGTAAATAGATTTACTGATTTATACAGTACACGTATTTTCCTATAAACAGCTTATTAACATCCATGTGTATTCCACGTTGTTTTGTATAATTCAGAATTATGTATTTTAACGCTAAACTCGTCAGTATTCATTCATAAAGTAAATTTTTTTGTACCACCTGTACACCAACAGCGCTTGTATAAGTGGCTATGACTTGCATCTGGTTTCCATTTTATAACATCACATTATTGTGTTCAGACGCGCGTTACATTGTGTACCATTAATTTCTAAAGCTGGAAGAGTAGATAGACTGTTCAATTTTTGTCTTGATCCAATTAACATAAATTCAGTTTTTGTCATGTTGAGAGTCAATTTATTGGCAATAAGCCAACGGTTTATATTTGACAAGTATTTTCTCGGCTGTATACTAATCTGCAACGACACAAACGACAGGATTTCTGCTGGTCCGGACAGTCCAGACGTAGCAGCGTCTCACGTCTAAAGACTATTGTCCCATTCGTCCGTGCTTGTAACCCTTTCGTGGGGCGGATAAGTAAATATTTGTGTCACCATTTGCATTTCCTCAAAGCGGCAAACCTCAATCTTCTTTAACTCTGCCTGGTTTTCTCTCACAATAATATCACTTACACGTATTGGGATTTTAACGAAACTTGGTAAAAATATTCCTTGATTGTCAATGCGCCAATAAGCAGCGAAGGCTTTTTGATATGCCAAATACTTCCGATCCTCATCGCGGGTAGAGACTCTATTCATCTAGTTTAATATAGCCATTTTTCATGAAGTATATGGAAAAAGCCTCCCACGCTCGTTGTTGTCAGTCCGCTGATCGATTGACCCGATGCAGGTTGTTTGGTCGTACGTAACAACACGAAAGGGGAATCACCTGCGATCGACTGTGTTAGATGGTGACGTAGGGGCTTATTAGAAACCGAAAATCTGCGCAAAAAATCGCCGCAAACCGCAAAGCCGGAAAGAATTTCTTCCAAAACTGAAAACCGAATAAAACTCCTCACTCACAAAGCTTTGGTAGTCTTCAGAATCTCTCTCTCTCTCTGTTATTTATTTCTATCAGTGATATAAACTTATTTTATTTTCCGAAAATCTTTCTGGTTATTCCCTTGTTATTGCTGAACACATCGTATCCTAAAAAGCTCCTTTTTATGTAAATCGGCTCAACAGACCTATAGCAATGTGAAACTAGAAACAAATTGTCATTTTATAGGTGATTTTCAAAATGGACACCACATTATGAAGTTACTCTTTGATTGCCATTGTCAGAATTTTCATTTGTGGAGGCCCAATGGAAGCCCCATTTTACAACCAAACTACTAAATTTTACAACCAAATAGTCTCTACTTCGCTTTTATTCCATGTGAACAGAGCGAGTGAGCCGGCAATGTTATTCCCGAGACGAAAAGGGGAGACAACTCGAAATTGAGGTATAGAAACTCGATAGTCCACAGTCTTACTTTGATGTTATCTTGATCTTTTTATAGACTGCTTGGCCCGGGGGTAGGTACTTCCTTATTAGAGGCTAATGGGGATGTGCCGCTGGATGGGATCGCATTTTCACGACTGGATTGATTATCATGGGGTCCCATTTTCATATAGAGTTACTAGAATGGGGTTGTACATATTCTGATTTTTGGGTGTAAGACAGTTCTTCATATTTACGGCGTACCAGAATGTGTGAATGTAAAGGGTTTTTTTATTATTTCAGTCTAAGGTATATACGTAAATAGAAAGTGACTATGTTGGGATCGCAAAAATTTCATATTTATAATTGCCTAAAAGTGACTAAGATGGAGTCTTTAATTGACCACAGAATAGACTATAATGCCCCGGGCTCTGAGAGGCTAACCTGCGATCAGGCGTCGCGAAAAAATAGGGACGCCTGATGGCAGGTTACTGAGAGGCTAGCGGCACATACCCAGCAAAAATTAACCAACGTACGTACCTCCTCCGGGCTCATTGGTAGCCGTTACAACCCAAATAACGGCTGCTAAAGAGACTAGGTTTGTCATGCATTCCTCTAACTGTAAGTGGTCTAAAGTTAGAATTACAGTTTTAGCGTGACTGCAAGGTGTAACTTCCTAAGTTGGCAAAAGCAGAAAAACCGTAAAATGAATTGGGCAGAAAAATCCGAAAAACCGCCATCATTGTTGGCAAAAACCAAAAAGGCTAAACCAAAGGCTAAGTTAGAGAAAACCCGCAAACCGCACGAAACACCAAAACCGAAAAACCGCAATTTTTAAGAGCCAAAACCGAGCCAACAATTGGCCGAATCCTAACGCCCCCCCACCCCCCACCCCCCTCATGTTACCATCGCCAAAGGTTCCGTGCCGGTTGAATACAATTGCAGAATAACACTTGGAAAAATACTTGGCATTGCACTTTTAGCGTCGATGTATTCCGATCTATTAATTGGTGCCCATGACGCCAGACTGCCCAAACGGGCAACACGACGGCTTATTTTGTTATTGGTGGGCAGACTTAAAGGGAGCATGCGTGACTGAGTGTTGTCCCCGAAGCCTTCAAATTGTGACCGTGTTTTAGGCAAAGTACATACTCTTCGTGCAGAGGAAGCACTTATTGCCATATAAATCTGTGAACAAAAACGATTGTTTTCAAACTTGTGGTTGAGATGCGTTTGCGGGAAAATGAAACGCGCGGTTACTATGAAGGTAAATAGAATTGTCCGGCATAGCGAATTTCACAACGGTCTGCGTTTTTTGAGGGTTCAGTACAATTGTACTTGCGTTTTATCGGCTTCAAGATGATCGTAAGAAAATGTTAAGGAGTATTCCTTTTCCCAGGCCAATATTAAGTGATCACTTCTTCAAGTCTGTCTGTGTCTGGCCACAATGACTGATTTTTTCTTGACCATCACGGAAATAATGATAGTGCTTTCAGAGAAGTATTTTTTTATCGCGGAGGAATATCGTGATGTCAAATTCAGAAACATTCGTTCGGAGTATTTGTATCTTTTTGTTCTACAGTCTCATGACAGCAATGTTTATTTCAAACTATCTTTTAACCTGCAGTCAATAACTTGAATAGCAATTAATCAAATCATACATCTTAATGAATTCCTACTGAACAGCTGCTTAGTCAGTAACGATTTTCGCAGATTAATATAAACTATATACTCTGTCGCAATAGACTGAATTTGAGTAAACACTTGGCTCATCCCCGCACCCCGTCTGCGCCTTTCAATTTTTTTTTTATTCTTTTAATTCCCATCTGAAACTTAGTTACTAACTGTTATTTGTATTGGCTTGCTTCTGTCAACGCTAGGAGGTATAGAGAATCTGTTTAGGGGTCTTTTATTTCTTGGAAATTTGTCTTGCACTTCTACTGTTTCTACTTCTGACTACTTGGCTAACAGATGCACGCGGCGGCGCACTTGACACAGGATGACTGACCTTGAAAGATTAAACTTCCCTTTAGAATACTAACCCAAACACTTACACGCGAGGCGAACTACAAATAAGTTACTGTCAGAGGCGAACTGCAAAGCTACTGAAACAAACAATCGAAACTAAAGATAAGAGAACAAGAAACCACAAACAGGATCTTTCGCGGAAGATCCAGATCGAGGCCTGTAGACGAAACCAAACATGCATGAGTCTCGATGGAGTATTGTTCGGTTAAAATGCCCCAGTGACAAAAAGTAAATTATTTTTTCCCTTTGGATTTCAAAACTATGTTAACTAAACACTAAGCGACCCAAGTTTTAATCCTTGATTTAAAAAAGGCACCTGTTTATTTTAACTGGAACTTTCCTATTTAATGATCCGCCATTGCTAAATTTAAGTTCTTGAGAGAGCTGGATCGAGGAGGAAATGACGTCAAAGGCTCACTAGTTTAAGAATGCGATGCGTGTGTACGCTGCAGAATTAATATACAACACGGGAGTTTTGGGCTTTCACACTTTTAAACTCGCACTTTGCATACATAATAAGCTGCGTTCACACGCAGAAATTGCCTTTGACGTCCCTTTTCCCGGATCCAACCCTCTGAGGTCAAATCGGTCAGGTTTGAACGTGAGTGATGGCGGATCGTGAAATCCAAAACTTACACTCAAAGTAAACGGCCTTTAGATAAAAATGAAAGGTCAGAATTTTGCCAGTCAAGTGTTAAGCAGACACACTTTCAGAATCTCAAGAAAAAAAGGAAGTTATTTTTTTTTTAATCACAGGGGCACTTTAAGTATTCTCGATAAACCGAGATAAACAACTTGAAGTCTCAAGACTCTGTGTGTGGGAAGTGGGGCCCTAGAATCACAATACTAACACTACAAAATGTGATCACGAACCCAAATTCTGTAAAAATTATTGAGCTTTGTTACAATTGCTCTCCTGTCGTGAAAAAAAGAGAGAGAAACTTAAAGCTATCCAAAGTTATTAGAATTATCGTGGTGCTTGTAAGCTGAAGGAAATAGTAGTTTAAACGGATAGATTGACGTTTGGAGTTGGTCTATATTGAGAGATTTTTGAATATAAAAAAAGAAGTGTACTGAGTGATCTGCTTGCGCTTCCGCTCGGAATCTTGTTGAAAACCATTTCAATATCAAGCATGTTGCAATAACACTTGACGTTGCAATTTTAACGGGCAATATTCACATACGAGTGGTTCAAAACTGCGATACAACATTCTGAACATTGCTTTTTCATCGATAACAGAGAACAAAAAATAGCATTGTTAATCGTTTTATTTCTCATACACGTGGTGAATTATCAAATAGTATAATAATTTGAGAAGACAGCTGAATAAAACTGAAATTTGGAAGTGGTGAGAGCGCTCGTCTTCCACCAATGTGTACGGGGTTCGATTCCCGGACCCGGCGTCATATGTGGGTTGAGTTTGTTGTTAGTTCTCTACTCTGCTCCGAAAAGTTTTTCTTCGGGTACTTCCGGTTTTCCCCTCTCCTTAAAAAAAAACGTTTTCAAATTCCAATTCGATCCTAAAATGCACCGAAATTTCAGAACGAGTTCTTGTGAACCCCTTGGTGCTCCGTGGGTAAACAAATTATATTTGCATTTACATTTATCTTTAGTTATTACGTGCCATGTCATTTTTTTTTTTTTTGCCCACGAAAGCAACAAGGACTTGTTATTGTTTTTTAGGTGACGCGCAAAGCGAGAAAAATAGCGGCGAAGGGGAGTGAAAAGGGGGAAAATGAACGATCTGGGAAAAGCAAATTGTCCAGCCACAGTTACAATTTCTTATTTTATTTTGAAGTTATCATGAAACATGTCATAAATATAATAAATATAAACCATATATTAGCTATCGCAATGTTTATTTCGAGCGGCGGGCTCAAGACAGTCAAAGAATTATCCAATCAGATGACCAAAATCTCCTTTAAAGTAAAGCATTACTTGTGCCTGTGTCTCCACCACCACGTAATTTCTGACGTCATCCACGAGTGAGTCTTTGATGGTACCGCTCTCTGTGTGTTCCTTGTCGACCGCTTCTAAAAACGACCGTGTTATCTCGTCCAGTCGCTCTTTTAAGCCGTTCAAGTCTTGTGGCTGTGGTGGCAAAATTCTGTTTTCCTTTAGCTGTATTGAATAAACAAAAAATGCAAGTCAAAACCTCATTTAATGCCTAAGGAATATCAACCTGGAGTGATTTATTTTTCTGCGCCCGGTGTGCGAGTTATTCAAAGAGAGGAAGACAGCTGCCTTATTAGTGGATGTGAGTATCTCATCCCGTTAAGTTTTGGCATAAATATTCCGCACAGACCGTGAAATCCAATTTCAAAAGCTAACAATTTTCATACTTGTATCCTAGAAAATCTCTAAATATCAGGCCCGTATCCCATTATTTTTCCCATCGTGATATCTCGTATCCGATTAATTTTTCCCCGAAATATCGCGTATCCCAAACTGAAAGCCAAGCCAGAATTGCAATCGTGGACAGCTGTTTCGACTTTTTTGGGTCCCAACAAGGTCGAGACAGCTCGGTTGAGTCTCAACAAGGTCGAAGCAGCTGTCCACGGTTGCGATTCTTGGCTTTCAGTTTGAACTCTGTCATGTCGTTGTCCCGCTTTCTACGTAGTATCAGCCTTGCATCATCGTTCTCTAGTCGTTCTATTTTTGGCTGATCAGATCTTCCACAGATCCTACGCAAACCAGCAGCATTGCGATCCTTTGTATCATTGTGTTTATGCTCCTTTGTATAGAGTCTCATAGATAACGATGGAAAACTAGCTCCTTCTAAAAAACATTCCCAATTGAAAGCTAGATTAAGAAAACTATACCCTATTCATGACCAAAACACCTGAAAACCATGCCCTTTGGGGCCACACATACAAATAGAGCGAAAGGAAAAAAATATAACTTACCACTCTTCTCATATAAGTTGAGATATCAATTAAATATGATTCTAATCGGTCACTCAGTTTTTCTATTTTGTCATCGCTAGAGTTCTTGATCAGTCCCACCGCTTTTGCCATTCTAAAGAATCTCTGTATATCGTCACTAAGTATTCCTGCGTTGGTCACCTAAGCAAAAAAGAAGCGCAAAATCATTTTAATTTCGCAGAAAATGTTTTTTATTATTATTATTTACGGGATATTTTTATGAGGTAATTGGTGTTAGATCGATCAGCTAAACAATTAGGAAAAGAAGGGGATTCATTTTTCAGCCCTCTTCTATTTTAGAGAAGTAGCGCTGGCCACGCAACGCTCACCAGGCGATTGAAGAAGGTTGTTGATCTTTTATCTTAAAACTAGAAAACGACCTGTTTCTTTTGATTAAATGCGTTTGTGATTGTGGTACTTGGTTTATCAATATTTTTTGTCGTTTTCGTTAACATGCGATTAGACGTTCATTTTATCGCGTGATCTCAAGTAACATTTTTCTTACTTACCCTTTTCATGGTAGAATTTGAGAGTTCTTCAAACTGTAACAGTTGTATTTTGTCACTAAGACGGGGTGGTAACTTGGACTTCTGTTAAAAATAAAAAAACGAAAAATGCATGAAACAATATGTTTCCTCAAAACACGTCTACTGAATATTTTGATAGAAAACTACTTTACTAGTTAAAACTGTCAGTTAGTAGAGGTCAATTCCCTGTTCACTGTGACCGATTCCTTTTTAATAATCACGTCCGTTCTATTTGCTTGAAGATGAAATACTATCCACTACACTGCACTGTTCACGCAAGCCTTACCAGCTCATCTTCAAGTTGTTTTTGGAGGCGATCCATCTCCTCGCAAAGACTTCGCAGTGTTTGCACATCTGATGGAGTGAAATGCAATTTCTTTTGGTCTTTCATGGTTGGCGTGATGTTAGTGTTTTAACCCTGAGATCGATCTTGTACTTTAGTTGTTAGGCTTGATCCGTAGACTGCTAATGAATATCTTCTAAAGTGTCAGGGTATTTATTTCCCCGGGCCAGGTGCAAAAGGGAAAAACCCGAGATGTAAATAAGCCATGATAAGTCACGAGGTGTGTTTAAGAATAAAACCTATTTTGTAACGGAACATCTGGGACAACGTGTTCCTGGAAAATCAAAGGCGAGTTCTGGGTGGGGCTGCATCACCGTGCGTAATGATATAATTGTGTTTAGAAAAGAAAAGCTAAACATTCTGAAAGCCGCTTGAAAGCCTTGCAAATATGCCTCGCATCGTTTTGGTAGATCAGTTAAAGACGGTAAAATTCAGTTATATCTTTTGCGAACGAACCCTACCGGTTTAGTAAGCAAATGGCCTTTTAATTATCTTAAATCGTGTCAGATGTAAGCACCAAAACGCTCCCTGATCCTGTCAAGTGAATTTCACTTTCCTGCGTTTCCGGGAACCTGTGACACGCTCCACTTAACTCGTGACGGCTCTTCTCATAAAAACTGAAATACCGAAATCCAAAAATATTGCAAGACAATCTGTCAAAATTAAATCTGTCGATTGCTATTATAGAAAATAAGAAGATCAGAAAAAGAAAATTAACATGAAGATCGTTTCATCAATTTGATAGGAGGTAGTTCATCAATGACAAGTGAACCTAGGAACATCTAAAAATAAAAACTTCCAGTTGAAATAGCATCCTGTTTATTTAGTATAGACTCACCCATGTGACATCACAAGTGTCACGCCACTTTCTGTAATTCTGGAGGTCGAGTACAATTCAAAACGATTCTTATCTGAGATTAGGAATGCATTTTCTCATTTGTTTTAAAAAAAATGCTGTAAAATGTCCATAGTAAAAAAATGAAAAAGATAGGTCTAATTTCTGCCCATCATGCTTCTGATTAGGTTTCATCGACGCGATCTGAGAGTCAGACTGCATAGGTGTGTTATTTCAATGCGAACCGATAAGGACACTCTCATCAAATGGGTGTCGAAATTAAGTGAATCTTAAAACAACAGTTTGAAATATATAAAGAGCTAGTGATGAATTTTGAATTAGAAACCCTGACCACTTAGTATGGGTAATAAGACATCTTGACTGCAATTAATGAAGCGTGAGTAAATTTTAACTTAACTGGGCGCAAATACAATTTGACCCAATGCGCTTGTTGCAGGCACTTGCACGAGAAAATTCATGCATGAGATAACTTAATATTTACTTGGAAGAGATCGACTTTTTACTGATTTATGCTATACACCTAAAGTTAAGAGTATTGCACAATAAACTTGTATTGTTTTTGTTTTGATTCAAGTATCTTCGAAGATTTAAAATTATTATCATCAGAAAGAATTGAAAGTCGGCCGACTTCGAAATACCTCCGGTGATAGTCGGGGGATTCTTGATACTATTAAACTAATAGAATAACTGAGATACTATACGCGCTCTCATTGGTTTCTAAGAGTGTTTCGATGAGATTACATAATCACGGTTGTGACGTTTTAGATTCGCGTGCATTTTTGAGAATTCGGATTACATAACCTCATCTCTAAACACTCGGGGGGTTAGGAGAATTGTCGAAAGTTATACAAACCTCGACTACTCGGGTTTGCATAACTGTCTCGGATTATCGTGTTAAGATAAGGCGATGTAAACACGGTAAAGGTGCTTAAATTTTCATTTGCACTTGTATTGCGCTTTTTCGCACTCGTGAGAGTTTTAAGACTTTTTATTTGAAAGCTGCAGTCTCATTTTAAGGCTGGATTTCACCTGAAGGCTGTTTTGACGCCGCTCAAAATGACCTTTGTGTCAATATCTCGTTCACAATTCAAGCAACGACAAATCCCTCCACTTAGAACATTAACTAATGTTTTGTGGATTTGTGTAAATTTTTGGGTGATTTTTAGGCATTTTGGCAAAGAGATATATTTTTTAAAGGATAGGTTAAATTGAGGAAAATATGAAAAGTTGAAGATTTGATGGATTTGGAAAATTGAAATTTGAAGTGAAGAATTAATAGACGGACACAGCAAACAGTCCCCTACCAACCTGGGGCTCCTTTTTTGAGGGGGTCAACTGTCTGGTAGTGTTCCCAATCCATTTTCAACATAACAATTTCCTTTTAAAACTACTTCAACTCTCACTCCTAATCAGGTAGAATCCCACTTTTAGCAGAAAATATTCCGTTTTATTCTAGAGTATCATTGCATGACTTGGCGCAAATACTTAAAACCGTGTTAAAATCAAAAGTTCTGAAAATGACACGAGTATAAACAACAAAGTTCCTCTCCTATTCCAAACTTGTAATACTTCTCTGTGCTCTATCTTGTTAATTTTTTTTACTATCCACAATAATCAAGGTCCAGCTGGAGTCGAAGGCTGAGGCTGATAACTCCTACCTCGACCTTTATAATTGTTTTATTATACATTAAACGAAAATAAAATGGGAGCCATGTTTTTGCTTCTTCACTGACGGCAAGCAACACAAAGCGCGCGAAGACTGGTTTTCACTAACGACGGAGCCGGAGTTCGTAGTCGGAGTCATAAAAGACCTTACGACCTAGTGAAAATCGAAAATCAGAGCCGTGAGCGGAGTCACAAGCTCGACGGAATCGGAGTCGGAAGAATCAGAACGTTTCCATTTCTTCCGATTCCGTTTACGACTCCGTCCCTTATGATCCAGTGAAAACTAGGTTGTCGGAGTCGGAAGCAGAAGCGGAAGAACAAGAACCAACCAATCGCAAGGCCCGGAGTCGAACATTGTCATTGGTTTATTCTTCCGCTTCTTCTTGCGACTCCGACAATGCAGTTTTTACTTGATCGTAGGCGACGGAGTCATAAGCAGAATCAGTGTTTTGCTTCCGACTCCGTCGGTTTGATTTTCACTCGATCGTATCGCTCTACGCTTCTGATTACAACTCCGACTACGACTCCGTCGCTAGTAAAAACCAGTGATGCGCTGCGGTCATACATGTCAGCTGTGACTTTGCATTGAGTGTCATGTTCTTGAGATTATTGTATAATCTGCAACTAGATGATGTCAAAGGCGCTGATTTCGAAAATTCATTGTACGCTTTCGGCCTATCAGAAATAAATAAATAAATATTATGCATAAACCAGAATGCGTCTGTTTATTTGATATTATATTATTATTATTATTATTATTATTATTATTATTATTATTATTATTATTATTATTATTATTATTAAAAAGAATTCACAATCACGTAAATCTTCTTGTCAATGGGTACTTTCTGAATATCGTGATCACTTTATGTCTATATGTGTTTTATCTGGGATACTTCTCTTATGATAACTCCTTTTTTTGTTATACACCTTTTATTTATTTATTTATTATGTAGGTAATTGTTTATGTTTACATTTTTTTACTATTACATACAATACTTACACTACTGACACTTCTTACAATACTAATATTATCTACAATACTTACACTACTTACAATGCTTACGTGCCTACTAACAGTTTGATGTCAGCAGGGACTTTCCAAACGGATAGTGTTTACAATAAGGTTCAGTTAGAAGTTGAGTTCTGGATATCTCACGCCATCAGGAAAAAAAAGAATGAGATAAGTGATATTATTTAATTTTTAGACTTTATACTCTTAAAGGGTGTAGAACAGGAATGAGTATCGTCATCACCGCGGCACCGCCCTCTGGTTTCCTAAATTAAACGATGTTTGCAACGCGGAAGTGACTCCATACGTAAATACTTGCACTTACAGATTAAAATGTCATTAAGTTTTGAGGCTGTACGGCTCCTGATCAGGGACACTAAAGGATGAGTAACTAACTGCACAGGATCTACGTTTGCAGTGGTTATCGTATGCGGTCCCTTGCAGTTAGTAACTCATTTATGAATTTTTTGGACCGTAGGTCTTTTCAGATCCGATACGCTGCGTCTTTAAGCATGGTACTGGCCATGCGTTTTAATGTTTAAATGTTTAGGCTGGTCTTGTCTAGTCTCCTTCTCAGCCGTTTTTTGGGATGTCACTTAACGCTCCCCGAACTGGCCATGCGTTTTAATGTTTAAATGTTTAGGCTGGCCTTGTCTAGTCTCCTTCGCAGCCTTTTTTTGGGATGTCACGCAACGCCCCCCGAAACACGTGACGTGGCAACGCGTGTTCCGGGGCGCAAGTGAGTTCAGAGTACGGAACTTGATATAGTGAATGGGTCATTTTGCAATTTATGTGCATTGGCTCTTTGGCTGGCGTTACATATCTTCGCTACACAGTGCTGACGAGGCCCAAGAAGGCCGAAACAGCTGTCCACTGTTGCGATCCTGCTTTAAGGCCGAGACACACGATGCGACAAATCGCTGCGACACGTCGCAGGGACAGGTTGCTGCAACAAATCGCGTCGTGTGACATGTGAAAATCATTGTCGTTGCGACAGAATTTTGTCGCCGCGATCTGTCGCACGAATTCAAACTGGTTTGAATTCATGCGACAAATCGCAGCGACAAAATAATCGCAAGCAGCCTTGTCGCACCGTGTGTACGCATCTGCGACAAATCGCTGCGACAAAATTTAAATCAACCAATGAGGAAGCATCATTTATTTCCAGCCATGTTAAATTTGAACCAGTTTACATTTCCTCTCTTCCA
>JAEMPF020032747.1:2748-12748 GCA_022496165.2 Catalaphyllia jardinei
TTTCTCTGGGTCCGGGTTGTTTGCTCTACAAACGTGATCTCAAAAAAGCGTATCGTCAGTTTCCCGTGGATCCCAAAGATTATCATTTACTGGGGTACACCTGGGACAATCAGTTCTATTTTGATACGGTCCTTACAATGGGCTTACGGTCTGCGGCTATGGCCTGTCAGCGATCAACCTCAGCTGTTTCCTGGATTTCCCGACAACAGGGGCGCTCATTGTTCAATTATCTGGATGATTTTATTGGAGTCTCTTCTCCTTGTACAGCCACTAGTGATTTTCAAGCGCTAGGAGATTTGTTAACGTCGCTCGGGCTTCAAGAGTCTAGTGAAAAATCTTGTTCTCCATCGCCTGTGATGGTTTGTTTGGGCGTTCAACTAGACACGAACAATTTTACGTTATCGGTTAGTTCCGAGCGTCTCTGTGAGATTGAGACATTGTTGGACCAGTGGCTAACTAAGCGCACTGCCACAAAATCAGCTCTGCAGTCTCTCGTTGGTAAATTAGTGTTCGTTTCCAAGTGTGTTCGTCAGAGTAGAGTTTTTATCGCACGAATCCTTGCTCTACTTGGCAAGTTGAGACATAATCATCATCACGCTAACTTAACCGCAGAATTTCGGAAAGACTTAGTATGGTGGCGCCGCTTCTTGCGGGAGTATAACGGCGTATCTATGATTAACGTTGCCAAGTGGACTTCTCCGGATCAGGTGTTTTCGACCGATGCGTGTCTTGCTGGCTGCGGCGGTGTGTGTGATGACCAGTATTTCCGTGGGGTTTTTCCCCCCTTTATTTCAGAACAGAACCTTGATATCAGTTCTTTGGAACTATTAACAATCGTTGTTGCCTTGAAATTATGGGGAGCTCGTTGGACAGGACTTCGCATCACTGTTCGTTGTGATAACGAGGCGGCCGTAACTGTGGTGAATACAGGACGGTGTCGTAATCCTTTCATGAATTCCTGTTTACGTGAGATTTGTTATTTTGCTGCCATTCACGAGTTTGAAGTTTGTGCTGTGCATATTCCCGGTGTATCGAATTATTTCGCGGATCTTCTATCCCGATGGGATTCGTGCTCCTTATCAGCAAAGGTGCAATTCTTACAGCGCGTCCAGCGCGATCATTGGCAAGAAGTTCCAGTTCCTGATGCGATGTTCCGGTTTTACGGTACTTTCTAACAATGGGCCTTTACTCTTTCAGGCTTCAGAGAGCTCAGGCGTCTTCAACGGGATCTCAAGCACTCACAGCGCTCCGCATATTGTGCTGGAACTTTTAGTAACTTGAAAACTCAATTCAAGGCCTTTTTCCTATTTTGCAATTATTTTAAGTTAGATCCTATTCCGGCTACGCTGGATACCGTTTGTCTTTACGTGCAATTTTTAAGTCGTACTTTAACTCCCGCGTCTATTAGAAACTATTTAAGTGGCGTTAAATTGTTGCATTTATTTACGGGCGCGGATTACCCTTTCACGAAAGACTTTATTCTTTCCCTCACTTTACGTGGTATCGCTCGCAATGCCTTGCACACCCCGCGCAGGGCTCCTCCAGTTACCCCTTCTATTTTACTTCGTATTTCCCATGTTCTTGATTGTGAAGGTGATCCGCGTTCATCGACTCTTTTTTGTGCCTTTTTATTTACGTTTTATCTTATGGCTCGTCTTGCTAACATCGTGCCTCAGTCTGCTAAATCATTTGATCCTCGCCGCCATCTCACCCGTGGTGATGTGGCTGTTACTTCTCATGGTCTATTAGTCACATTTAAGTGTACCAAAACGATTCAATTTGGAGAGCGTCTTCTCCACATTCCTTTGCTTAGAATTCACGATTCGCCGTTATGCCCTGTTTCTGCTTATTTACGCATGATTCGTTTAGTTCCCGCTCGCCGTTCGTGCCCCGTTTTTCTCATTTTAGGTCCCAAGGGCCTCGTTCCCCTTACAAAGCGTAGTTTTGTTTCTGCCTTTCGCTCCTACTTGGTCGCGGCCGGGATTCCCAATGCCCAGAGTTTCAGGGGTGATTCTTTTCGACGAGGAGCAGCCTCGTGGGCCTTTAGGTGTGGAGTTCCAGGGGAAATTATCCAGTTGTATGGTGACTGGTCTAGTGATGCCTACAAGCTTTATTTAGAATTTAGTTTAGAATCTAAGCTTGCACTTGCGAATCAACTGCGACAGGCTATCATTCATGTGTAATCTTCTTATTTCTCGCCTTTTTTGGTGTATCCTCGACACGGTTGGTTTTTGGCCGGGTTTTTGGTGGCAGAGAGGTTTATTTCTTTTGATTTTCCATGATTTATATTTCGTGTCTTCGGATGTGGAAATAAACTTCTCTCTTGGCCAAAAACAAACTGTGTTGTTAATGTGTGGTATGCGGGGACAATTGTTCCCCTTTGGGCGCTTCCGCTCAAAGGGATTAATTGGCAACCGCAAGCGACACACCCAGTATTCATAGGCGTTATGTTATACCGCATGCTATATATTGTATTTCAGTTGCTCTCACTCTCGAAGCGGTCACATTGTTTTTCTACATCGTGTAGTTTTTCTCCCACCCACCCTCCCTGTTTCTGTATTTCTTCGCGACAGGGTAGGTGGCAGAGAGGTTTATTTCTTTTGATTTTCCATGATTTATATTTCGTGTCTTCGGATGTGGAAATAAACTTCTCTCTTGGCCAAAAACAAACTGTGTTGTTAATGTGTGGTATGCGGGGACAATTAGTTAAAATTAACGTTAATCTTTCAAAGGGTCAAATTACAAAACTTAAAAGAGCTTATAAAAATAGTGAAGAAATAGGTATAAGATTAAAAAATAAAGATTTAACTGGTAGTCATACTCTACTTGTTTCAAATAATATGGCTTATAGAGTAGAAAAAGCTAGAAAAAAGGAACTGGCGCTCTTGTTAAAATTCCAAAGACTAATATTAGAAAACAAGCTGGATATGGTATTGCAAGTAGTATATTACCTATGTTGAGAAATTATGGACCTATGCTTGCAAAAACTGCTGGTTTATCAGCTCTTGCTGGTGGTGTGGGTGAAAGTGTTAGACAGATTGTAAAAAAAATAAGTGGGGGACAAGTATTTAAAGTACCAAATAGTGAGCTACATAAACTTGCAACTATGAGTGAATTGCTTACTAAACCACAGATTAGAGATTTAGCTGATGCTTACAATAATAATATGGATTTAATGTTAAAAATTAATCAAAAGCAAGTTGGTAATGGTATAGGTACTATTTTAGCAAGTATTGGAATACCAATGCTTATAGATATGTTTAGAAAAGGAAGTGGAGTTAAAGGAGGTGCAATTATGCCAATGAGACCACCTCCATTCATTGGTACATGGGGTGAGGGGGGTCCAAGAATCGGTACACCACCTTCTTCTAAAGGAGGTGGTAAAAAAGAAAAAAACAAACGAAGCAGCTTATTATTATTAAAATTTAAAAAAACAGTTCCATTAAGTAATTTTGATCTTTTAGAATGGTGTAAATATTTAGGTATTCCTATTAAAGATGTATTGAGTAGAGATGTTACACTACCTCATAATCATAAATTAGCTATATTTATCTATAATTTAGAACCACATTATATGAGTGGATCTCATTGGGTTGCAACTTATGTTAGAGATGGTGTTATTAATTATTTTGACAGTTTTGGTATGCCACCTTTTCAAGAAATAGTAAATCATGCTAAGATGAAAAATTTAACTCTTTTACATCAAAACATGCAGATTCAAAACTTATATACCTCTACTTGTGGTTATTTTTGTCTTTACTTTCTCTATGAAATGCATAAAGGCACAGATTATTGGGATCTGCTAAGTGTTTTCCAAAAAGATACAAATTATAATGAAAAATTTATAGAGAAGTACTTCCAACACCTCGAACCTTAATCTCATTATTTAATGCCCTTTTTAGTAGTGATTTATTTTTTCTTTTGTTAAATCTTTTGCAAATTTTACATATTTTTCTTCTAGTTTTCTTTCTCTATCTATTAGTTTACCTTCTTTTTCTATTTTTTCTTTTTGTAATTCTCTAGCTCGCTTTATTAATAAACCTCTTGCTTTACTTAAATCTTTTTTTACTGATTCTTTATGTTCTTTTGCTTTGCTCTTCTCTTTTCTATCACATAATGATCTAAAAAATTTTTTGTATCTTTTATAAACACCTTTTACCTCTATATATAACAGCTCTAAATTATAAATATCATTTATTAATTCATTAACATCCATATATAAATAGAATTTAAAAAATTTTTAATATAAGTTTAGGTACTTAAATAAAATTATAATTTAAATATTATATATGAAATCTTATTGTGTAAAACAAAAAAAACAAACTGAGTGTGTTCCTGGTAGTGAGGTGAGAGTTGTTACTAGTAATGGTAGAAATGCCATGAAGTGTAAATGTGCTGAGTGTGGTATTACAAAGTTTAGATTTGTTAAAGGAAGTGCTACTCCTTCTAAACCTAGAGTAGCTAAACCAGCAAAAAAGAGAAGAAGAAGACCAAAAAAAGGTACAGGACTATTATTAGGCAGAAACAGCCCTTTTAACAGTATTCCAATTATTGGGGATATTTTATAATTTAAAAGATTTTAAATTTAATATTATAGTATAAATGGAAATATATTGTGTTAAACAGAGAAAACATACTGGTAATGTGCCTCAGTCAGAACAATATTTTATATCAAATAATAATAGACATGCAGTAAAAGTAAAATGTGATGAATGTGGTATTAATAAGGTTAAGTTCTTATCTAATAATGAAGTAAATGGTTAAGACAAATGTATGGATCTGGATTTGATGAGTTGTTTATTAAAGGTTTAGAGGCAGGTGCTAAAGGATTATTTAACTTAGGAAGGAGAGGAGCAGCTAATGCAATTAAATCTGACAGTGCTAAAGCTAAATTTAAGCAAATAGGTCAAAAGTATTTAAATGAAGCTATTGATTCAATAACTGATGATGTATCCAAAAAGATAAAAGGTGAGGGTATTGTTGATGATGCTAAATTATTGGTTAAAAGTGGAAGAAAAAAAACAGCTGACTTTATTAGATCTAAAAAAGCTAAAGATAAATTAAAACAATATGTTGATGAAGCAGCAGATGCAGCAGCTGATAAAATAGAAGGGAAAAAAGAAGGAAAAGGAGTAGATATTCATAAAGCCATTGGCAAGCTTCCAAAACCAAAAGGTGGTTGGACTCTTCCAGGTCATAAGTATACTGGTCCCTATAATGATTTAAATAAACAAGTTAAATTTGATAAAAATACAGGTAAAATATTAGAGATATATGATAAGCCAACTGGTACGGCAGATGCCATTGCAATGCAACATGATGTTGACTATACTGTATGTGGAGATGATAAAGCTTGTAAACATAAAGCTGACAATAAGATGGTTAAAGCTCTTGATGCAGTTCCTTGGAATCAGAGACAATGGGGTCATTGGTTAGCAAGAAATATGACTGATAAAAAAAGAAAGTTAGGTTTAGGCGCTCATGATAAAAAAAAACGCCCAAAATTTAAGGTGGCAAGAAAAATTGGCTGATGAGTTACATAAACCTATAAGACGTAATTTTAATAAGAGAAGAGTTATTGTTCATAATGTTGACCAAATTTGGTGTTCTGATTTAGTTGATATGCAAAAGCTTAGTAAATGGAATAAAGGTTTTAAATATCTTCTTATGGTCTTAGACCTTTTTAGTAAATATGGTTGGATTGTACCTTTAAAAAATAAAACTGGTTTAGAAGTATCTAAGGCTTTCGAAACCATTTTACAAAAGCATAAGCCAGAAAAGTTATGGGTTGATAAAGGCAAAGAGTATTACAATAAAATTTTTCTCGATTTACTAGATAAAAATAATATAGAAATTTATTCTACTCAAAATGAAGAAAAGTCAGCTGTCTGTGAGCGATGGAACAGAACTATTAAAGAAAAAATGTACAAGATGTTTACAATCAGAAATAATACTGTTTACATTGATATTTTGGATGAAATACTCTCTTCTTACAATAATAGTAAAAATAGAAGCATAGGTATGACTCCAAATGAAGCTAGAAAGAAACATAACTATGGAAAAGTTTATTTAAAAATTAATGATTTTGGTAGGGAAATAGATAGCAAACCTATATTTAAAGTGGGTGATACTGTTCGTATAAGCAAATATAAAAGAAAAACTTTCGATAAAGGATACACTCCAAATTGGACAGAAGAAGTATTCGTTATAGATAGAATTTTACCCACAATTCCTATAACTTACAAAATAAAAGATTCAGATGGTGAAGAAATAAAAGGATCTTTTTATACAGAAGAGCTGCAAAAGACAGATCAAACTGTTTTCAGAATAGAAAAAGTAATTAGAAAAAAAGGCAACAAAGCTTTAGTTAAATGGAAAGGTTACCCAGAAAAATTCAACAGTTGGGTAGATTTAAAAGATTTAGAGGATTTATAGGATTAGATTTTATAATGACCATATGCTAGTGTGCTTATTCCATCATCTAATATATATCTCTTGTCATCATAACATGATAGGCTAATTTTATTTATATCATAATTATAGATTTCATGATGATCTGATCGCATAGTTTTCATTTTTTGGTAAACTATTTTTTCCCCAAATAAAATATCTTTGAAATGATCTATTTTTAACTTGCTCTTTTCAGGGTTATAATTATCTATTAAATATGACTTTACTCCCTTTGCTTTTTTCTTCTCCTCTTTCTTTGATTTATAAGCATACATCTTACTCTTTAAACCAATAAATTCATTTATTGGTGATTTTGGTGATTCATCTTTCATTTTTCCAATCTTTTTTAGGTTCTTATCACAAAATAATTCTTTATCTTTATAACCACTGTTATCAAACTCCACATCTCTATATTTATTAAAATCTCGGTATACATCCTCAGTCTTTATATTATAGAACAATGAATCAGTATCAGTAAATAATAACTTCGCATTATTTCCGTAATGTTTTTTTATAAAATTGTAATGAAAATCAAACATCCGAACTTTACTCAAATCAAGAATACTAACTCCAACATAGATTGGTTTATCGAGAATTATTTTTCGCTTTCTCATGTTAACTGCTGCAAAGTTTTCTGAAAATATTTTGCTTCCGTTAAAGTAAGGATCCTTTGTTAACTTAAGTAATCTATCTCTATCATTGACTAATCTTACATCACATCTCTTTCGCACATTTTCCATTGTCTTTCCAAAAACACTATTATTCAATAGTTTGTGATTATTACTCTTTACTTTATTACCTTCATTCTCTGCTATTATTCTCTCTTTTGTATTAAAATCAATATATCCTGCCAACCATGGCTTCTCATTAAACTCAAGAATTTTATGGACTTTTTTTAGTTTTAATCCTAAATTTAAGCATAATTCAAGATTTTTCTCATGAAGTATATAATTTTTCTTATCATATAATGTAGTTACTAATTTCTTTACATTTGAATTTGGTAAATTATTTGCTTTTTTTATTTTTTTACAATAGACTGATAGCATATCATTAGTTATCTTTATCTTTTCTGGAGCAAGTGGGTAATCATTATGTAAATCATGTAACTCTTTGGGATATTCTAAATCTACTTCATAAATCCTTCCTTTTCCCTTTACTTTAGGCAATAGTTTATTTTTTATGTAACCCTTTACAAATTTAAATCCTGAATAGGGTAATGGCTGTGACATTGCCCAACCATAAAGGTTATTCGCATCTAAATACTCTAAAAAACTAATTTCTCTCTTAGGATCGTAATCATCTTCAAGATATTAATTATTTGCTGTTGAATATCTATGTGATATAAAACTCATTCCTCCTCTCTTTGCTAATTCTAAAAATGTGTGAATTTCTGGATCATATATTAAATCTAATTCTATTCCGCTATATTTTAGCGCAGCATCCCAAGCAAGACTTGGTGCAGTATAATAGTGCGCAGGATCAAGACCAAATACATTTTTTAAGCATGTTTTTCTGAAATTCTCAAATACATCAGTTAGTAATAAAACATCTGTTATCATATAAATATCATTATACTCTCCCATATTAATAATATTTAAGGTTTTCCATACTTTTTGTGCATGTTCATAATCTTCATCACTTATATCTTCTTCTTTTAAATCATTATAAAAATATTTCTTTTCAGGTAAACTTGTTTCAGTAAATCGTTTAAATGAATCCATATATTTGTATGGATAGACACCTTTTCTATTCATTAATTTAAATACTTCTGGATCTTTGAAATAGTCATTTGTATACTTAAGGCTTCCTTCTGCTTGACTCTTAACTAATTTTTCTAATGACTCACCAGGAAAAAAACAACAGCTATCAATAAATTTTAATTGTCTTCCAATACTAAATGATAAATATTTTTCATCATTAAAAGGAATTATATTTACTTTTAACTCAGATTTCTTTTTCTTCTTATACTTCTTTATTTTTTCAAAATCTTCTGGATTTTTATCATAGTAGGCTTTGTTTCTCATATACAGCTCGTTGTTACTCCTATCTATTCTCTCATTCTCTGTTTCAATTTTTTTATTCAATGATTCTATCTTTTTATTCTCCTCTTGAAGTACTTTTCCAGCATCCTTTATTATTAGGTGACCATCATAACCTTTCAGATTGTGAAATACAACAGGTATCTGCATTGTATAGGGATAAATTTTATATTGAAGATTGCATTCGTTATGAGCTGAACCTCTATATTTTCCTGTAATATGACAATGATCTCTCACAACCTTATCACCTTCTTTATAGTCCCTTTTACAAATATGACATGACTTTTCACTTAAAAACTTTACTTCATCCCTTTCTGACATGATTAATATTTTTTTAAAATTTTCTCTTGCAACTTTTTTACAATCTTCTAATTCACTAAGCATTGCTCTAATAAAGTTTGAAACAGCATCCTCTCCTCTATAGTATACAATAGATTTGCTGTATTTTTTATCATAGCAGCAAACAACTTTATATGCATATGAGCATGCTGTATTTTTATTTTTCTGTACTGTATACGATTTATCATCACTTTGCATTACTGTCGATATTGGCTCAATTATTGCTTCAAAATCCGCATATATTACAAATGGAACAGCTAATTGTCGATTATAATTTTTAAAAGATAACTTCTGTGGTAAAATTTCACCATCAATTTCATTTGGTTCTGGATATTTTGTTTTTACGTAATCACCAATTTCTGAACAGTATTTAATGTGATCATCTAATATTCTCTGTGATCTAAAACCATAATGACAGATTCGACAATGATACTTTCTTTTTTTATTTTTGTTTTGTTAAATCAGATAAAAACGCATCTATCTTTTTTATAAGAACAAAATGATATTTTTCTTCTTCTTCTTCTTCTTTTTCATTACTTATCCTTAAAATATCAACAGTATCGTTATATTTTTTACTCGGGGCCCATAATGGATATTTTTCACCATCGCTATATGCTAAAGTATTTATATTAAATCCAAAAACATCTTCTATTTTACGAATATCTTTTTCCGCTGAGGGAAAGTTAATACCCTTAAGACTATACCCTTCTAAAAACTTCCTATCAGCTTTTGTTATTCTTTCAGGGTGGACTTCTCTTGGATTTAAATATCTAACTGCACACCATACTGCACACATATCATCATTATTTTTAAGGTTAATAAGACCTTTACTTGGATGTTTTATCTCTTTTTGTAAATCGATATATGATCCTCCTCTTAGAGGCACATATTTTGCTATATTAATGTAATGACCTAATATTTTATCAACAAACCAATCTGATCCATCTCTCATCCATAAAGCTATTATATTAAATATTTCTTCTGCTGCTCTATCTAAATTTCTCTCAATACTATCAAAACTTGTAATAATAATTGGTGTTTGGTTAAAAAATGAAGGAGTCTGAAATATAAAATAATTCTCTCCACTCTCATCTTGTTTCTTTTTCTTCATAACAATTGTTAGTCCAATTTTGATTTTCATTCCAAGAAGTTCTTTTAACTCATTTTTTAAA
>JAEMPF020032747.1:17748-20726 GCA_022496165.2 Catalaphyllia jardinei
CAAGAAATCAGATTATTTAACATGGAAATTGCATCCAAATAAAATCTATACAAGATTTGTATGTCTTAGTTATGGTAGCATTAAGCTATTATTGTTGTAGATCGAGCTTGTTGAGAAGTGGTATTGCTGTCTACGAACTTTGGTTTTTTCTTATCATTTTTCTGACGAATTGTCAAGCGAAAATAAGATGAATTTGTCAGGATAATTATATTTAAATTATAATTTACGTTGTCGGAGTATCTTTTCTTTATGTTTATCTAATTCATCATTTAGTTGATGAAAATAGATAAATACAAAAATTAAAAAAAAAGAAAAATAAAAAAAATCCAGGAGACCAAACTCCATGCCATTGACGTTTTCCGCCGGGATCACTTGCGGTCCACATCGGGGATCATTTGCGGTTCGGGATCATTTGCGGTCCAATTTGGGGGTCATTTGCGGTGCTGTACAGATCTGATGGCGAATGCGCGTGATTGAAGTGAGGGAGCAAAGTAAATTTGATTGGTTTAACTAACTTAATTTCCATTGTGATTGAAACAAATTTGAGAAGCTGTCATGTGAAATCAATTCTCGTAACCGGTTGTAACGCCCCTTGGATCAAAAACACGAAAACTTGGCGCTTTTTAGGCATGGATACGCGAAGCGTAGAGACGACTATTAGTATGGGGCAAAATATGCAAATGTGTCACTCACTCAGATGTAAACAAATCGATATGTCGACGGCAAAAACGATTTGAAATCGATTTTCCCAAACAATGCCGACGAGGTGTCTTTCATTCCTTCAGACGTTTACTTGTCGATCCTCCCAGCTCACGCGGGACAAATAGTGAGTCTTTTGCGAGTGAATCGCACGAGCGAAACTTTGAGCGAACCTGAGAGCACTCATATTTTTGAATCAAACGTAATCTTGGACAAAACTACTGGAAGCATCAGTAGCAAACTGATCGATCAAAGCACTCGTGAGGCGAAGCAAAACGAAACACAGTTGGTGGACTTGTTGAATGGTAAGAGAAGTCATGGAAAATTACAGAAACGAACAAGTAGGTCGAAGTCCACTCGTATTAGCAAAGAAGCCCGCCGTTATACAGTGCAGAGAACCATCGAGATTACCGTGGAAGAAAATTCTGAACTGATTTAACAAGAATAAAGCGATTAAGAGGTATCTAAGATCTCATATCGTGAATCGTGTTCCCAACTGTACCACATTCATCAGCGTTGAAAAAGATTTCATCGTTTAATTAATTATCTTAGCGTATTGGCTATATTAAATTTCCTACAGCACCCATACGGCGACTGGTATTCACTATTCGTACGGGAGATTTCCTTGAATTTCTTTGCAATTGCTGCTTCCTCCTTATCCAAATTATCTTATTTACCTTTAGAAAAAATAAGCGATTCTAGTGAGTACCGTTTCTTTGAGTCAGATTAATTTACTTACTCTCTGCACACTACACTCCCGACTCACGCACGCACATGTCACGCAATAAGAAGGGGCCGTACAGCGACTTGTATCTGCTTTTCATACGGGATTCCTCGAGCATAACTAAAGTTACCATTAAATTTAATACTCGCTAACCTGTTTTTGAATGTCATAGTTGAACGCTTTCCTCAGACAATACCTCGTCAGGAGTACCCAACGACACTTTAACTGGAAATTTCAGATGTGACTTCCCAAGCACTGATTCTGTGCTCCCACGTCAATTACCATTACAGCGGTTATCAGTCACACGCGTCCTACAACGATTTTTTCCCATTTCGAAAACTATGTTTTGGTGGACGTCAATCAAATGTATCCATGACAATAACGGCGAGCGGAGTTTGCAGAACCATTTTTATTTCAGTGTCAATTCTCGGAGTATCCGAGTTGCTCTGAGTCTTTCATCTTTATTTAGCTCGTCGATAAACATAAATTGAGAAGTAAGACTTAATAAAATCGTTTGAAGCGCCCTTCTCGTTCGTCTCGCTCACGGGCAATGTTCTACAAATAGTGTACAACGACAACATGAGAATGAACTAAATATAAATAATAACCTTTATTACAGAATGAACTACAAAAATCTAACTCCTAATTTCTTGCGGCTTTCATTACCTTTTTATTATTGACAATCCTACTTGCCGTATGGTTCTGCTGATAGTTTGCTTTGAGTGTGCAATTTGCCTGTCTGGTATTCCAGCCACGCTTGAAACTCGTCAGGATAGATCTCTGCGTGGATTATGTTTTAGCAAGGCGAATGACAAGAATTTCTGCGGCGAAAATAATCTGCATCCATAACAAGCTGATAAAAAGTCAATCTCCACATAAAGCGAATCATTTCAGAGGCCAAACTTTTTCAGCTAACTTGTATCTTTCGTTTCTTTGACTTTCTCTTTGGCGGGTCGCTTACGGCTCTAGTTTTGTTTCGTGCGCCGCCTTCTTCACAAACGTGAAACTGACACGACTATAGTCATGGATACATTTGATTGACGTCCACCAAAACTTAGTTTTTGAAATGGCAAAAAAATCGTTGAAGGGCGCGTGTGACTGATAACCGCTGTAATAGTTAACTTTACTGGGAAACAATATCCGCTCTTCACTCCTACCAAGGTCGACTTTACCTTATTAAAACTCCCAGCCAGCCATGATGAAAATTTTAAATACCAAGCTAGAAAAATGGCGATTAGCTGAGTAGCCAGCCAGCTTTAAAGAGTAACGTTTAAAATGCCAGCCAGGCACTTACAGGCGAGAAAAATTGTTCTGGGCAGCGTATTGACATGGATTAAAAACAAACGCATTGTTTAGGACCATTATTCAACAGCCTATCGTACGTTGACTATTATTATTATTACAACCACGAGCATAATCTACACTTTGATTAAAAACAATACAACTTACCATTTATATCGATCGTAAGAGGATCAGACAAGGTCCCTCCCAGCACAGGCCCAGAACATTGTTTTCCGATACTTCTGATGGCTTCCTGGTTCAGAATACATGTGAC
>JAEMPF020032748.1:0-19305 GCA_022496165.2 Catalaphyllia jardinei
CAAGGTTGTTGAGTTGTATTGTGTGTGACTGTAGGAAAAAAAAAAAAAAAAACCTTCAGCGAGTGTAAAAGATATATTTGTGTAATAAAAACATAAAAACACAGCCAGTATAAAGTCGCGGCTCATTGGGTGTAAAAAATGCAATGTTTGAATAATAAAAACATAAACGGCTCATTGCGTGAGTGTACAATGTTTGAATAACAAAAACATAAACGGCTCATTGCGCTTGCGTAGCTCTAATGTTCCTATTTCTCTACTTTTCACTCATTTTCTCCTATTCCATCCATCCTCTGCCGCCGCCATCTTGTATACATTAGCCATTCACTTTTGTCCCACTTTTTCTCCATACATTTCCTTTACCAAATGAAAAAATGGGAAATTGAGCCTATAAGTACCCCTTTAACTACTCGTTTGTAATCCGTTTAAATCTTCTCCATCCTTAAACATCTTTGTTCCTTTATAGTTTACTACTATCTATTGAGTGTTTCTCTATCTTTGTAAACTATTATTTTCAGGTGACTAAGCTCTTTAAGAGTTCAAAACAAAACTTTCACCTTTACAGTCGTAATTAAGAGGAATTGTTTCAGAGCAATACCTTGTTACTAAATTCTGTTGCTCGTGTTTTGAAATTCTTCTCAGATCAAGAAGTTCCGGTCTAAGGGTGGTTTGACCGGCCCTGACGGCTCTAAGTCAGTATTCGGCCAAGCTTGTTCCAAGATGAGCAACTTTGGTCCAGACAGCTTGTTCCTGCCTCATCGTGTGTGGAAAGTCAAGTTCATCGGAGAGAGCGTGGATGATTGTGGAGGGGGCTACTCAGAATCCATCGCGGAGATGTGCGACGAGCTTCAAAATGGCTCCCTTCCCCTGTTGATTGTAACGCCTAACGGAAGGGACGAGTCTGGGGCGAACCGAGACTGCTTCATTCTCAACCCGGTCGCTACCTCTCCCCTTCATCTCAGTATGTTCAAGTTCTTGGGCGTGTTAATTGGGATTGCCATCCGGACAGGTAGCCCCCTGAGCTTGAATCTCGCCGAGCCTGTGTGGCAGCAGATGGCTGGTAAGGCGAACATGTTCGGTTCTACCCCTGCCCTTCTTAAAGTGCGAGACCAACCTGGTGTAATTAGTCGGAAGAGCTATTTCTCTTCCCTGTCCTTTTTGAATTGATTTCAGTAACGCCTGTTTGGCAATTTTAGCCATCTGAATTTTGTTGAATATGGGTTGGACGAGCTTGAGGTTATGAGCTCAAGTAGGACAAAGGCTATGTCTCTGTTTCAGCGTTTTTCTAATTGTACGCGCGAGAAGAAGACCCTATTTATGTTTTTGTTATGAAAAGAACGTACTGTTGAGCGTGTTGGCGGCAGTGGAAAATTAAATAATACTATAGATATTGTTGATATGCTGATACTCTTCTCGTCAGGGATGTCTTCGCGGGTGACCGATCTCGCTGAAATCGACAAGGATTACGTACCCGGTCTGATGTGCATCCGGGACATGGAGCGCGAAGCGTTTGAAGCCATGGAGATGCCATTCAGTACTCCCAGCGCCAGCGGTCAGGAGGTACAGCTGCATAACAAGATCAGCAGAATCACACTGGACAACAGAGAGGAATATGTGCGACTAGCACTTCATTACCGCTTGCACGAGTTTGATCTTCAGATATTCGGTTTCCCTTGATAACTGCTCTCCTATCAACAAGGGCCCGTAAGCACTAGGCAAATCTTTGTATCATGTGCAAAACAAAACTGTTATCAGTTCCGTGGTACAAGTGCACACTTTGACTGTTTTCCTACCAAAGTCCTGTCAAACCTTACCAAAGTTCAAATTCGCCGGCGTCCTGCTTCGGAGCGGGACAAATTCTTGTCAGGCGTGAAAACGTACAGATTTTTAATGTACTTGCCATGATCAAGTAAAATTAATCTCGCTTTGTTCTTTCTTTTATCTTTGATCTCGCCATGTGATTGACACTTTGTGGTAAACAAATTTTACCGTTTTTGAGTGCGCCTTCTATTGCCAATGGACGGAGCCAATTTTTGTCGGGGTTATTAGTTGAGCCAAACTTATTTTGTCACCTAGTGCCTACGGACCCTTACTATAAAACTTCGCCCTGTTCTTCAAGTTATAATTAGAGCAATATTTTGTGTGATGACAACATCTCAGCTGTTTGTACTTTCACTCGTGTTCGTAATGAGTAACAAAACGTTTCCTCTTGCTCGTCAGGTATCTGCAGTTCGAGAAGGCATGGCAAGAGTAGTGCCAGTTCCCTTGCTGTCATTATTTACCGGACTCAGGTCCTGGAGACGATGGTATGCGGCAGTCCCGACATTCCTCTGGACCTGTTGAAGTCCGTGGTCACGTACAAGGGAGTGGATGCTAATGCGCCATTGGTTCGTTGGTTCTGGGAGACACTGGAGAGTTTCTCTAACGCTGAGCGATCCCTGTTCCTCCGGTTCGTGTGGGGGCGAACTCGCCTGCCTCGAACCATCGTGGATTTCCGTGGCAGGGATTTCGTATTTCAGGTAAACTGTACAATGTCTAGCAGATGTCCTGTGTAGGTTGTGATTTCTTTTATTCCATCTCGAAGACTTTTTCAACGCTACTACAACGCTACTCCTGCTGGAGTTTTAAAGCGTGGGTTGAGCATAGCAATGATTTCTTTGAAACAGCTGTAGTAACTTCATACTGGCGAATACAACAGGAGGCAGCGTCGCCGAACTGTAAGAGCCCCGGACTTCAAATCCGGAGGTGGTGGGTTTAAGTCCCGCTCTGATCACTTAGCTGAAGTTGTTTCTCGGGATACCCTATTTCAACTCCTCGGCCAAGCTCAGCTGTAAATAGCTAACTGGTCTGCCTCCAGCCAGTTTGGATTTTTAAGCCTGTTGTGTTCAAAAGAAATTGACAAAGACTTGTGAAAAACAGTTCGTGGCAAGTCTATCGCGGCGTTTCGTCTCTGCCAAGAAACTCTTCATAGACTGACTGTTTCTTTCAGTACACGTGTCATGTCTGTGAACAAGCTAGGTTTAGCTTAGCGCATTTATCACTTTACGAAACAACATTATTTGACATTTTTTCAACAACTTAGCTTACACTATCCACATCTTCTATACAAATAATCTCAAGTGTAGCTGTGAAGAGTTTGGTCTTTCACGTAACTAGCTCTCATAGTGCTTTCGGTAGGAATTTGACCAAAAAATACAGCAAATATAGTGGACTGCTTAAACTCAGAATTCTGCGTCTTTTTTATTTCAGGTGCTTGACAAATACTCTCCCCCAGACCACTACCTGCCGGAATCCTACACCTGTTTCTTCCTTCTGAAGATGCCGCGATACTCGTGTCAGCGGGTGCTCTGTGAGAAGCTGAAGTATGCTATTCACTTTTGCAAGTCGATTGATTCAGACGATTACGCCAGAATTGACCTTACTGGCGAACAGGCCGAGGAATATGATACCGATGTCGAGGCATTTTAGTTTTGAGCCGTTTAGAACAGTCCAGAAGAAATTCCCAAGATGCAATAAGGCGGTCGTAACCACGACAGCCGCCATTTTGGTTTTCATATTTCAATCCAGAGTAACGATGTTTTTCCCTTGAAGTAATCATGGTGTTTAAAGTCGAGTATTTCTGTCAATTTTTTTTCTTTAAAATACAATTTGAAATTTTATTGGGAAGCAAGAATGCTTCTCAACTCGCGAAAAACGCAAGTAAAGCATCAATAGATTTTGTTTAAACTGACCCTGAGATCAGCGTGTCAGTAAGAAAGCTGGTTTTAAGTTCGTTAAATTGACTTGCTAATACAGTTGCTCGTTCATTCGCTCAGAGACGAACAAGAACAAAAAGCAAACAATGCAATATAGAAACCATTCAGACGCGCTATCCAAAGAATGACGTCATGATGTTGTGGCTGTATCATGTGATCAGCAAGAATCGATCACATGCCATCCAAACTGCAGGTTCAAGACTGCTTCAGCTGCTAGGTGCACGTGCGGGAGAAAGCTCGTACACAACGGGAGGCGTTAAACTGTCTTAAAGGACAAAGGATGTGTTGTTTTGCATATGTTGAAAATACGATATCGTTGTATGACGTTATTTCACGATTTCATGTGGCGATCGACTAAAAGTCTAAAATGTAAATTATAATTATAGGCAAGAATTTTGAGAAGAAAAGAAAACAGAGAATCGAAATGTTTTTAGCATACTAAGTTATTTGAGTCTTCGATTTATTTTTTGAAAATGGTTTTTGGCACACAGGCAGTAGTTTAATTTATTTCTACTTTTTTAATTTTTTTTCATTCTTGCAATTAGCGCAATAAATATGAGTGACAGAAATTACAATACATTTAAAAACGTGTTGGTGGTTTTATTTTGTCTTTCTTTTCCTAGAATCGTGAATCCATTTGTAGCTCTTTTCACTGAGTCATCTCATATATCCGGCTTAAATTATCCCAATAATAGTTTTTAGTATAGCAATAATAGACATAAATAAAGATGTTATTTTCCCGATAATTTAAAAAAAAATGGATTAAATTAATCCTGCTAAACCAGGCCTAGCAGTATTTATAACATCCCATGAAGTAGTGCTAAACACAAACCAAGTTTTAAATAAAGGCTACAACAAAATCTGGCCTTTCTGTCTTTCAATCATACCCAGCATAAACTTAACTACCAGGAAAGCCTATTCGAAGTACTGCAAAGTCACTAAGTTAAACCCAACTGCACTCTTAGGTGACTTCAACTTAATAAGTAAACTCGCCCACGTTTTTACAACTAACTGCGCAAACTGGCATATAGCCGCGGGCATGCAGCTCTGTTTTCAGCCAAGCGGGCTCGTGCTCTTTTACTCTAGCTTCAAATATTAAAAATTTAATCCCACCGGGAATTCCACTGATACTGGTGTATGAAATCAAACGATAATTCTGACGGAATGAAAATAAAATCAAACCTTTTTCACGACTCGATTTTGGGGTTTGTTGTTGTCGTTTTCGTTTAGAAAGTTCTTTGGTTCACAACTTTATTTCAATCCGACTTCATTTGAGGGCAAATTTAATATACCCTAATTTAACAGTAGAGGTTACAATTTCGCAATAGTCGCTACTATTTTACACACACTATGCGACGGACAAGCATTTATTTCCAGAGTCGGTTGAAAAATGAGCGGAAAAAACTTAAGCCTTTTCATAGTATAATTTACTTGGATTGAATGTGCTCTTTTATCCATGCGTACAAAGCTGCTGAAATTTAAAAAAAAATAAATGACAACAACACAAAGCGATGTTTGCTTTTGATGGGTAAAATAACAAATTAGCTGTTAACACTTGGTTCGGCTTTGTTTTTCTACCGTACTTTGAATAAAATTATCGAATTCTGCAATAACCACAGAGAAACTTGAACGCTAATTTACCAATTAGATCGGTTATGTAATTAAAGGGTTATTTCCCAAGAAGATAGCAGATTTAGAACCTTTTTCTCGCCTGACATAAAAGATTGTTGAGGATTATTTTCGGCAGATGTCGCTTTCAGCCAAAAAGGCTTACTCTAAAAAGCCTCAAACCTCGATTTCATCGCACAGTGGCTTTCGAAAAGCTGTAATTAACTGTGCGACATTGCAAAACTGTTTGTTTACTCGAAGGATTTAATAACAAAGCTTTCACAAGACGTTTTTCGCATTTGCTGTCACTAAGTTTATTTAGTTCGGTGTTGGACAGCGTTCGGTCTGAGTGTAGTGCTGATTGAAAGCGACAAGGAAGGGCGATTGCTTTTCTGTTTTTACCGCCGCAGCCATTCTAGAAAATGGAACAGAGTTGACAACGTAACATGCTTGATTGACGGGAATGAAATATATGGCAGTTTTACAGGACGCTAATCCTTTCAAAATTTGCAATTGCTTTGCATCTGAAGAAAGCTCGGATACTACTAAATGCAAATAGGGTGCTAAGAACAAACGTTTTCAGGGGTGATTATTAAAAGCAGCGACGGCTTCGAGTACTGATAACACTTTGAAGAAGTAAAACAGAACAATTCGTCTCTGAGGAAACCATTCGAGTAGACGACTACCTTGCGACTGACTTTTGAACGACCAACACAGCATCAAACTGCAAATACACCAGGCTTGGACTTGTTTCGCCGAGAAAAATTATTTCACCAGACATGGAAGCTAGTGGAAGTAAACCAAAAACCAAGATCCACAAGCCGGAAGTGTCCAAGAACTTTCAAACTTATAACCACTACCAAGAAAGCTCTCGGAATCGTATTTTTGCCAGGAAGGATTCAACACCCGAACTTGGAATGAACGGTTTCTCATTTCGCCCTGAAAACAGATCTTCATCGACTGAAGTTCCATCCTACAACCTGTGGAAATCACGCCTCGACCGCCGGAGTTCTTTACCCAGTTGCATGTCCTTAGGACAAAGGAAAACTTCAACCTCCTCCGGGGTTTTCGTCCCTTCTGTTTACACGCGTGAAACGAAAGGACTTCGAAAATATACCACTTCTCTAGGAAGCACGATCAACGAAAATGATGATCAAAAGATTGAGGAAACAGCTGGGAATGACGGAGATGTGAAGGATGTAGTGACAAACAGAATTGCAGTTTTGTCAAAAGAAAAAACTTGGCAACAGGTCTTTAGCCGGGAAAGCTCTGCCATAAGCCAAGAGGCAAAGTCGTATTGTACCCACTCTGTTTCCACCTTAAGGTGTACCAGCACGGAACCTCTGTCGACAAGGCGAAGCGAAAGACAACAGGCTTACTATGCAAAAAATGACAGAATAAAACGCTGGCTTAGTGAAGTAGAATAAATAAATTCTGTACTGAAAAAATTTTTGTCATTAAGCAATACCCGCGGGTTATCTCGCGCTGGCTCGTGGTACAGTACTGAGAGAGTGCTTAATCAGGGAAGAGCGAATGATTGTGTTAAACAAATCACTTACTCGAAATAAATTTCCACATGAAAGTTTTATTGTTAAAGACTTAACTGCGACACCAAAACGGCTGAATCGCAATGTGTGAGTGTAGTATACAGGTTTTTCACCTAAACTTGCGTTATGTTAATTTCATTGTAATAAGTTATTTTTCGCCCGATCTATTTAATAAAAAGCGCAAGAAAATAAGTCATGAAAACTTGTGAGATCTTTCAAACATGTCCCAAAAAAGAATTACATCAGAGATCACGTTTTTCAATCCATTTTGCCAGGCGATGGATTACCATGTTTGGTCATGGATTCATTTCTGAACCGGGCTGACAATAGCACAAATGAAAAACGTTCAACGATCACGTAAACTTTTGCACTACGAAAACAAACCCTGGAAATTAAAATGACATTTTGAATTGAATTGAATTGAAAAACGGTATTTTTAGCCGTCGCCATCAGGGCAGATTTTTGGATAGACTGTATTGAACTTACACTTAATGTGTTCAACTTCGTCAGGCCTGAGAACATGCATGAAGAATATTTGGAATAGATATCATTCTGTCAGTGCAAGGTTTTACGAAGGATATTTTTTGCGTCTACAAAGGTCCCAATTTACGGTTTTTCCTAACTTCAGTCATTACTGTGAGTTTGAATGTTACTGGCAATTGTGAAGAAGAAAAAAACGGATATCGATCGATATCGATTTATGCAAAACATATTTTATGAGAGGTTATCTTGTTTATTTAAAATCTGAAACGTTATGTGAAAAGACTTATGGTAAGAGATAAGCTCGTTTTCGAGTATCAAAATATCAAAAACATAAGATCTTTAAATGTTCTACCACGCTTATCTGTACATTCTTATTATTATGAGAAAGATCTTTCTGTTTGCTGTTAGCTTAGTTCAGGTCGAGCCAAACAGACGTACCAATAGATCGTTTTCACGTGACGTCACCAATTTCTAAAATCTAAACCTAAAGATCCACTAAAGATTTTATCCTCATCAGGTATAAGAGGCGACATATTTATATATGTTTACAATTTTACAGCTCAATAGCGTGCTTTGTTTGTAAACCAGAGCATTTTGAATTTCCGGGTTAAGGAGGTGCGTGACACAAGGCTACGATCGAATTTGTTGAAAAATATATATTATCTCATGAGTTTGAGCCCTTTTAGACGTTAGAACAATAGGAAAAGTGCTTATGTAAATAGTGGTTTTTTTTTCAGTACTGATAATCAGTCGCTCAGAAAGCCAAAGTGAGTTCCAGATGTTTACACTATTTTCCGGCCACCATATTGGTGTACCACGGAGGTACACCAATATGGCGTTTCCATACTGGTCTCTGTAAATTTCTGCGAAACATTTCGACGAATATCTGAAGTTTGGGGAAACGCACGGGCCTAAAACTTGGAGAAGTGTCTTATTTTTTTATCTTCTATAACATGACAATTTCTTAGCTTTTTTCACTGGATAGTTTTCGATTTATTTTTTTATTGCGTGACAGTGAAAACGATCTATAAAGCAACACCACGATGAATCATGTATTATATATTACTTTTATGCCGTTTTCAAAGACTAGTTCTTGATCAAGCTTTTGAGATAGTTCGCGTTTGCCAGGTGTTATTGATTTTCTAGTTAAGACAATGTCCTGGTCCAAACATTGCAGGGCTCTGGTATCATGAAGCTAAACTCCTACAAGAAGCGCTGTAAGTAGTAAGGAGAAGCGCTGGATATCGGTCTGACCTGATCGCGTCATTGTTTCTGGTTTTGCACGTAATAGGTCGGGGTAGACAAAAATACAGCAAACGTGTGAAAATGTCCGCTCTAACCTCGCTCTGCAGCCAACGCAACGAAGTGGAGTGCAGGATTGAAGGTCTACTGTATCACAGTGTTTTCACCAAATCTTCGCATTGTCAGTAACAGTCTCTTCGCCAGCCCTATCAGTGTGCAATCTAGTTAGCCCTGGAAACACTGTAATTATTCCACCAAAGTTTTTTTCTTGTTTAACGGCTCTGAGTTAATCAAGAACCTACGCGGCATAATAACATAAACCATATTCCTACCGCCTCGCGTTACCGGTGCTGAACTGTTAGAGAAGGGACATTATGTGAGTCATTCTGACTGCTTCTAATTATCGGGTTCTTTCCAATTATTTGTCAATTCCTGTGAACTTCCTCCTTTTTGCGTTTTGCAGAAGGGAGCGAAATGTTTTGGTGTTTTCTGAAAGTCGTTTGCATGCATATCCACCAAAAATTACAAGAGTTTAAGTTTCCGAAATATCACTTCGGTCGTTTGCTTTTTGAAGGAAGATAGGTTTCAAATGCGATCAGAAGCAGTGAGCACTTTCGATTTATTCCTCCTACCCTCTTTAGCTAGTAAGTTATATATATGTAGTTGTTGAAGTATAAAGGATAAAATGAAAGCAATAATTTTATGCTTTTTAGGTGGGGGCGGGGGGGTTCGTCGCCAATTTCTGTTCAGGATTTGCCTCGGATTCGATAATTTTTTTATTCGTTCTTAATACTTTTTAGCAGCAGCTCTGATTGAAGGGCCAACTTTGTGTCAGATTAGCGGCAAGTTTCAGGCTATTTCCCTGCTTAGCGTGGTGATTTTCACATTCTTTGTTGCGTGCAGTATCAGGAAGATAGGCTGCTGTTATTATTTTGGGGAAATTTTAAAGTTCATTACCTCCCTCCTTCACACCGACGAAAGAAAAAATTTCCTTTGCACTTATTCTTCTATAATTTCTGTGAAATGGAAAAAAGTCGATATCGAACTGTTTCACCTCTGCCATCGCATATGGCAAAGCCTCCGAATGTAAGTAATTAAGTCTTTGTAATATTTCTTAACTATTCAGAGTTGTATATTTAAACTTGAGCTTACATTAAATAAATTTTTCAAGCCTACTCTGGGACCTTAAGTCGCCGTAACTTAAGGCGACTTTGGGCAATTTAAGGCGACTTAAGCAAAATTGGCAAAAATTCATTGCGACTTTCGGCGATTTAAGGTGACTTAAGGCGACTTAAAGTGATTTTATTTCACTCAAGTAATAAAACGTAAAGTTAGCAAAGTCCATAAAATGAAAAAATATTCACAGAATCCCTCACAATAAACCAATATTAGCTAATACATATATTATGATAATTATCTTGCTTACTTTTGTATTGCTATAAGTCACCATAGTCTCAAGTATCCCAGTTTCAAACCATTTTAGCTAAATGTTATTGTTCAATTATATAGTCCAAGTTAGTCAATAAATAGCCAGGAATCAACATGGTGACTGGTATATGCCTAAAGTAATTATATCAAAATACGAAGATACATCTAACAATGCTATAAAAAAATATGTAAATACTGACATAACTTTTAAGTCTAAGAAAATAGAGATGATTTACACAACACTAATAAATTTTTGCACAAAATGATTAAAGATTCTTTGCATGTATTAAGCTTAATTATTTCACAAAGCTTTGTTGCTTTGGGGATCTTACTTGGTGTAGAAGACACAGTTGGCGTACAACAATAGAAAACAAAAGGACAAAAGAACAGGGAAAACAATGAACAAAACAGGTTAGTGAGGCGGTGTTCTATTGTGATGTGTCCTGTGTTGTCCTGTGTCTTCTACACCAAGGAGCCTTCACAAATAATTTTACTAAGGTAATTATCTTTTTATTATGATTATTATTATAAAAATTGTTACCTTGTTCTCCTGCCTTTGTCAGAGAAAACACCCCCGATACCATTTTGCCAACCACGTGATAATTTCTGGTCCTTGGAGAGAAGACTTCCTTTCCTGTCTTCCCAATCACTTTCTGGCTCTATAAAACTTTGACGTCTCACAGAGAACCAAATTTTGTTGGAAGATCTTTACTTCCGCTGGTCAGATCACCGGCACCTTGTTCCAAGTTTTGACTCGGTTCAACCCCGCAGCGTTTGACCTACAAAAAGTGAAATAAGTTAAAGTTTTGTGTTTGGGCTTAAGACAGTATTAAGCTGCATTTGTTTAGTCAGCAGAAACTAAATAAAAGTATCAGCCTGACTTTGACGCAAGAATTATAAAATAGAGCTGATTAAAATACCTTGCAGCTGTTCAGAAATTATTGAGTTACAACGAAGTTATACAAACTGATGCTTGCACTACGAACACTGCCTTCCGCCATTTTAATTCTCCCAGTAACCTTTGCGCCGTTATCTAGTTTCCATGCTTCGAAGAGCCGGACACCCCGCGAGTTTCCCTTCTTTTCGCCCGTACCGCGGAACATTCGAGCTGGCCATACTATCTGCGAAAAAATTTCTTTACTTTACCTCGAATTGTGTCGCCGGGACGATTTCTCTTTCCACAATACAAGCAGGTAGCCAGTTAATAGAAACAAGGTGGACTGTCTCTGTGGGTGTAGACTTCAAAGATTGCAGGCCAGCATGATAATCTACCCCACGAGGGAAAAGCACGTGAGTGAGCGTGAGAGGTGTTCTCGTGAATGTTCTCGTGTGGTTTTCGTGTGTACTTCAGTCACCGAATAAACTAAGTCACGTGATCAAATGTTGGACCGGCGGCCATGTTTGCTGCTGAAAGTTTTTCTCGGAATTGGAGAGGTTCATTCGTTTATGTTGAAAATCAAACTAACGGTATATACGGAAAAACTGTTAAAGCCTTATGTTATATAAATATTTATGCCTTAAGTAGGTTCGTTGAGTTGCAGAGTTCGAACGTGTACAGTTGGTCGAATACAGTGGTGGAAGCTTGTCTTGCAGAATTATGCTGGAGAAATAGCCCACTTTTGTCACTCTTTTGCTCTGGGTAAGTAAAGTGTCTTCAGTTCAGTTCAAATGACTTTGGATTACCACATTTGTACTACTCAATGTAAAAGTGACTGGCAAAAATATAGCTTTTCTCCAGAATACCTTTCTATTTAATTTTGTTTTTACTTTGATGACCCAGAACTGTAAGTTTGATCTGATTCAGTAATATAAATAAATTATTGCAGCCACAGTCATTTGCTTTTTTTGCCATCAATCATATTTTTATTCATTTCCTGGTGATAACACACAGTGTCAACCTTTTGATCAACTCACAATGAAATACAAAACAAAAATTAAGAAGGAGTATACATTGTCACAGAGACATTTCCTAATTCAGTATTGTTTGCAGGAATTAATCACGCTGTTTAACACATGGTGGTTTGACAGGTGCACAACTGTTATAACTGTTGGAAAGGTAATTAAGATCCACTCCACGGCTCAATTTCAACCCTTTAATTCTCTTACTCGGGACTGTATAAACAACGCAAAACACAAGCGAGGATCGAATTCAAGTAACGGCACGAGGTCTCCTATAGACCACAAGTCTTAGCGCGCACACATGCGTCACGTCCGGTCACGCTAACAAATGGCACGCTTACAAGAGTTCTAACACCCTCCCCACCTGTTGACCAGCTGAGTTACATTAAACAAACTTAACTGCAAGACTGGTCAACACTAAGTACAACAAAGTACAACAAACTAGGATTGATTTGTCCAAACTTAGATCAGTTCCTCAATCAATGTTCTTCTCCTGTTCTCTGCGTCTACAGCAGCTTGCCTTCTTGGATTTCTTCTTGGTCGTACACCCACAGGGTCTGGGTTCGAATCCATGCGGACTCGTACATGAACACTATCATCTCCACCATGAATCTCCAAAGGGTACAGCTACTGCAGTGGGCGCCTTAGGGTACTAGACTTATTTCCTATGGACTTCACTCTAATGGTTGCACCTCTGACCAGTCCATCTGCTCCAGTCACCAAACCTTTCACTCGGGCTAACTTCCATAAGCTCTGGGTAGATCCTCATCGTGTATTACGACCATGTCTCCAACAGCTACAGGTGTTGGTGTAGTGTTCTTTGCAGAATGACGGTGTGAATTCCTGAGCTCAATCAAGTATTCATCTCTCCACCTACGCCAGAAATGGTTCATCACATTACTGAGATGATCATTCTCTTGCTTAATTCCATCGATGACGGCTCAAAGTCGGGATCCATCAAGTCACCAGTGCAAGGATCAGGCAAACTCATCAATCTCCTGCCATGAAGTAAATGTGATGGTGTAAGTGGCTCTTCGGCATCCACAGAGGTTACATAGAACAACGGTCTTGCATTCGGTATCATCTCTGTTTCAATGATGGCAGTCAACAGCTCCTCGTATGTGAGCCTAGCACCTCCAATTGTCTTCTTTATACACCGTTTCACTGACCTCACCATTCTCTCAAACAAACCTCCCCACCATGGGGCCTTCTCTAGGTTAAAGATCCATTCGACTTTCTTCTCTGCAAGGTACTGTCTTACAACTGGACTCTTTATCAAGTCTGCTATCTGCCTGGAGGCAGATTTGAGGGTACTTTCATTGTCCGAGACAATCTTCAATGGCAATCCTCTCCTGGCTGTAAATCTACGAAATCTTCTGAGGAAGGCTTCCGCTATTAAGTCTGGAACTATGTCAAGGTGGATCGCCCTTGTAACACAGCAGGTATACAAGCAAATCCACACCTTTTCTTCTGTCTTCTTCTTCTTGGCTCCCTTAACGTACAATGGCCCTGCGTAGTCTAACCCAGTAAAGGTAAAGGCCGGTGCCGTCTTCACTCTAAATTCATGTAAGGGTGGTGGTGGTGGTGCTTGATAAGGCTTTCCCTCATGGCGGCTTACACAACTGTGTAGTAATTTCTTTACAACCTGTCTTCCTCTTGCCAGCCAAAACTTGGATCGCAACTCTGTCAAAGTTTCCTTCACTCCATCATGCACTACACTCTCATGACAATTTCTGATGGCCAACGTTGTAAATCCATGATTTGCATCAAGGAGGATGGGATGCTTGACAGAGTAAGGAAGGTCTGCGTGCGACAGCTTGCCTCCGCACCTCAGAATGCCAACACAATCAGTAAAGAGATTAAACTCCCGCCTCTAGTTCTCAAATTTCTTATTCTGCTGCAAAGATTTCTGTACATCCAGGATCCAATTCTGTTCTGCTACCTCCATGTCCTTTGCCCCAATTTCAGAACCAATCAGTGACTGTTCATTGTCTGGTGATAATCTTGCCTTTAGGTTCTTAAGAAATCGCAACACATAGGCTGTAACACGTAGTAGTCGTTGTAGATTGCTGAACCGGCTAATGTCAATGACACAGCTAATGCTGGAGTCCTTAGTGTTCACAAGAAGAGTGGAAGATTTCAGGTTCCCTCGATTTTTCACTGTCATTTCTGTTAAACATTCTTCAGGAATGCGCTCGGTATTGACAATAGTAGTATAGTAGTTAGCGGTCCCAGCACATTTTTCTATATTGTTTTCTGTTCTGATTTTCTGAGCGCATTTTTCTATATTGTTTTCTGCGTTGGATTGTTGTGTTATATTTCTCAACTATTTTTCCAACAATTAATCAACTGCTGGGAAAACCAAACCAAAAACCAAATACTGAACCAAACCTTGAATCAAAATATAGGAATAAAATATTGAAATCAAATATGGAGCCAGACCAAAACCCGGGACATCAGTCTGGAACCAAAACCTTGAATCATTATTGGGAAAAACTATAAAAATATATAAAAAATATAAATTAATTTCCATATATAATAATGTATAATGAATCTGTTTAAAACAAAAAATGTGATATTTGTAAAGAGAAATGCAAAACATATTATATTGAATGTTGGTGTGGTGATGATTTTTGTTTGATGAAGAAATGTTTGTTCAAACATATTCAAGATTGTAAAAATTATGAGATGACTTTGAAAAGTAAAGGATTTTTTCCAATAAAACGAAAGCTGAGATTTGTAAAATTAAATTACTGAATTATAATATCATATTATAATATGATATGAATTGCAACACTAATATTCATAATGAATTAAATAACATGGGAGAGTGTAATTGTCCTTTTTGTGATCAACAATTAGTAGAAGTTTGTAAAGTGGTTGAGTCATGTTGTAGTGAACAGGATATGGAAACTCTAAATGGTATGAATACCTGTATGAATTGTGGTTTAGTTCATGGTTATGATTTTGTAACAGAGAACTTCAACCTCTATGACAAAATGTATTTGATACGACAAAAATCAATATATCATCGAAAATACCATATTGAGAATGTGATAAATAGTGTATCTTATAAGAATGATGTCCAATTGACTTATAATCAAAGGAAGCAGATTCACAAAGTATTCATTGAGATTGATAGTGTTCTTCATAAGGTTAATAATAAGCGTAAACGGATGATAAGTATTAAATTTATTATAAAGCAATTATTCAAGATGCTCAAGCTTCCTTACAAAGATATCCAAGTAACGAAGTCGAAGAGGACAATCAGATATTATAAACAATTTTGGAAAAATATTCTATCATTGGTTGGTGATAGAATTCAGTTGATAATTAACAAGTGAATTTTTCATCGTATTTACTAAGATACTTATCAATAATGGGACTGTTGTCTGTCATTCAGAAGATGTTGATAGCTTTGGTAAGCATAAGTACAATTTTGGATCTTGAGATCAAGGTTTTTATGTGACATCCAACCCTGAATCAAAAGTGCTGCTGTACTGATTGCAATCAAACTGATACCACCAGTTGCTATACTACTTGCTAAACCTCCAGATGCAAATATGATGGATAATGAGTTGCCTAATAATTTCCATTCTTTGAAACGTTTCAATGCCAGCTTGTAAGCAAAACACTTTTTATGATATACGTGGTAGTACGATTTTAATTCTTCAACCTGTTCTTCTGTTAGTTCATCTGAAATATGATTTCAGTTGAATATGTTTTTCAATGGTCCTTTATTGTGAATTGTACCGTTCAAAGTGTTAATACTTTTTCGTGACTCTTCCATATATTAATAGCTTATATATTTATCTCAAATATTTTATGAAAAAAGATTTAACGATGCATAAATTTAATGTAAAACGTTGCATAATTACCTCCTTTTAAAGTTGTTCCACCATATCTCACACTCAAATAAATGTATGGATTGGTATTGATGTCAATGTGGAAAATAGTATTAAGAACAAATGGAGTCCAACTAGATTTTTGTATGATGGATAAACTGAAAACATCTCCATTATTGATTCTGAATTCATTATTAATTCCTTTATAAAAATCAGTATAAATAATATGGTAAAAACCGGAAATTGATAATTGAATATGAGTCTTTTGGGAAGAAACGATTTTGAATGGATAAACATCAAAATCTCCAAACTCAACATAGTATTTTTCATTATGAATTAAATCATATGTGTAATGATGATATACATTTCTTAAAACCAATTCATCCACTATTGTTTTTAAAAGTATCTAATTGTTTTTTATTGATAGCATCACCATTAGAAGTACCATCAGCGACTCCAGTTATTTTATTATCATTCATATCAATTGCTGCTTCATATTTAACGGAATCATTGTCATAATAGTAAAGACGATCCCAAAGATTTACTGGTACATTATTGACTTGACCTTTAACACCGTAAACAACAACATAAATAGTAGTTTGGGGATCAGTTTTACTTTTCAATCTTATGTCAATATCTAAATCATCAAAACTGGGAAAGATTATGTTTTTAGAAAAATGGATGATGCTTCTTGTACTTGTTCCATTTATTTTTGAATTTATTTTGATCACTGATAGAGTTCCACCTGATGCATTTATCTCATCAATTGTGATACCATCTTCAACATACATTTCATAGACCATTGTGTAAGAACCTTTTGGTAGATATACCAAATCAATTGATAGTCTGGTACTATAATAACCAATACTGGAATCATAATCAATCTTGAATTCATAAGTCTTTTTGTTTACCAAATGGAAATCTTTATTCTGAACTCCTATTTTATGAATATCATCATCATCTTCTTTGAATTCATCATTATCCATCACTCTTTTGAAGACATTTTCTTTATCGATTGACTCTATGAAATTTATTTCATACGCTTTTATTTTCTTATCAATTATACCATCCATAATTGTATTATTATTAACAATTGCATTAGCGACAAATTTTACATTAGCAGCATATGTGGATTGGTAATCTTCTGGTTCTTTCAAATTAATTATATTTTGATTTCCCATATCTAAATTTCCAGTCATTGCTTCACTTCCATCTGTTAATAAGTAATCTATCTCAGAAATGAAACGGACTAAATAGTCTCGTGTACTTTTTAAAAGTTCAAAATTAACAGCTTTATGTTTTATTTGTTCATAATTTGGATTTTCTCCATCATCTTCAACAATTGTTTTAACATTATCAATGAAATGTCCACCAGCATTAAAATCTGCATTCATTGCTACTATGCCATCAACATGAATAAATTTGTCTGTATTTGCAGCATGTGGTATTTTAGCAATTTGAGAATCAACAAATGCTTTACTGACTAAAATATTGTCATCAAAAATACTATCATAATAGGGTTCACAATTTTTTTATTATATTTTGATTGAGATCAAAGTATTGTTTTCCATCTTTATCTTTTAATTTTATAAAATTTGAGTTCAAATATCCTTTATTAACAACACTTCTCAAATCTTTTTTTATAACACTATATTCATCATCTGGTTGATGATCAGAGACATTTTTAACACGGAGAATATAATTGTTTTCCATATTTAGATCTCCAAACATTGGTCTGCTTCCATCTCTGGGAAGTAATGGTGTGGTGTCAATATTGATTTTTGATATTTCACTATCAACATATGATTTAGTGGCTTTGTCAGCAATGACAATGTCCTGCTTAGCGTTTTCAGTGTCAACGTTCTTCTTATTAGCAGCATTAGCGTATTTTACAGGATCACCTAAACCATCAATAATATTGCCATTGAGATTCAAATTCTCAAAATAGAGAATCATATGATTATCAACAACATCACGGACATTAAAAATAGTATGGTCGAAAATTGTCGACTGTTTACCCTTAATCACTCTTGAATAAAATAGAAATTTTATATTTTTATTGTAATGAGAACCATAATATCTAATTTGGAATTTTATCCCATCATCTACTCCAACTCTTCTATCAGTTGTGAATTGAATAATTGATTTAGTATATTGATTTGATATTTTGTCACTATCGAATGTATTAATCGTATAATGACTGTCACGGTGGACATTAAAAATTATTGTATCATCAACACTAAAACCACCAGCATCACCAATAACAAATATTTCAAAAACGGAGGTATAAGTACCACTCTCTAATTGATTACCTTTCATTTTTATACTAGACCATGCTTCTCCACTAAAACCAGTATCATCACCTTCTTTCTCAATTATATATGCATCATTATGCGCTTTATGATTTTGAAAAAAATTGTCTAGTGATGTATTTGGTGGTGACCCTACAATTAATTGACTCTTGTCACCAAAGTCTTTATAAAATCGAAAACTTGGTTGTAAATGATAACTATTTTGACTGACTTTAGTATGTTCTTTCAACACTTTTAAACTAACTGCATCATTGTCGCCAGTAGACTCACCAATATTGGTTAATCGATTCCCTTCAATATCATAATTACCATCATCTGTTAAATTGAATCCAACACCTGGTAACCCAGGTAGTCCACGTTTACCAATGGCTGATGATGATGAAGGTAAAAGTCCGTTTGAATCACTCATATTAATATATTAATATGAGTATATTAATATTTTTTCATTGAAATTTTTGGTGGTAAATTTTCGTGGCTTATCGATATATACAAAGGAATATGGTTCCTTAGTTGCTTTTTCATATGATTCTTTTGAAATACTGTTTTCACGGCAAATTAAACTCTTCTCATTAGCACTTGGAAACTCATAAATGGAGAAGTGAGAACAATCCAGTCTGATGTCTTTTGGCGTCTTATAGTAACTTTGACTCAGATAAATCACACTACAATTTTTCTGCCTTTCTCGTATAAAATAGTCGATTAATGGTTTTTGGTTTTTATCACATACATAATCATCAAAAATGACGATTTTTTGTGAGTCAGAGTCAAGATCTTGAACTGGAATAATTTCATCATTTCTTGCTTCAATAACATCATAACCAACCTCATCACTTATCGGCTGAAATACATCCATGAGATTCTGATACTTGGATTGTTCTAAATTTTTTGCATACAGATAAACTTTATCAAAATAAAGCAGATTGTAGATCATATGCATTAATGTGTTTGTTTTACCTGAACCACTTGGACCAAAAATCAACAGGCATGAAATCGTATAGTTGTCTGAAGTTTGAGACCACATCGTCTTCAACATCATAATTCGGTATTCTCATTATATTATATTGGTATATTAATTCAACATGGTGTTCAACATGGTGTATAACATGGTGTTCAACATGGTGTTCAACATGGTGTTCAACATAGTGTTCAACATGGTGTTCAACATGGTGTTCAACATGGTGTTCAACAT
>JAEMPF020032749.1:0-2500 GCA_022496165.2 Catalaphyllia jardinei
GCAAGCCCAGGCAACCTTACTGTTTTCATTGTTCTAGAGTGATGCTTATTAGTATGGAGGAAGACACTTTATTAGTATGCAGGAAGGTAGGGGAAGACAGTAACAAGGCTTAATTCTGCTGACCAACCACTACTAGCCGCCGACCAAATTTCTGGTCTAAGCTTACCGGATTACAAAACCGGTTTCATTTAATGTGTAATGCGCGTGCCCTGTTAGGCTGTACCCTGACAATTATAGAGCCCACGTTAGATTATGGCTTCCAGGAGATCTGCGAGTGTGGAAATTGTCCTTCCTTTAACCGCGGCGAAAAAAAGAGGATTGGCGCGCTTTTAAGTGAGTTTTGAATACAGATCGCGGATGTAAAGCAGCTGCCTTGGTAATGTAGAGTATTAGTTATGAGTTGAATTTAGCTTTTAGCACGATTGGCAAAGCCACGACCGATAAAATAGCTCCAAACCTTGTAGGGAACGCTCACGCTTTCGCTTTAATAATTGATTCGAACATGCTGCCATGCAGCGAATTTTGAACATTTTTGTGCTTTTAGATACGTTTTTTGTCTCATCTTGAATGAAAATTTATTGCTATCAAACTTCCTGTCACGTTTCTTTCATTTGGTTGCCTTTATTTGGGAATTTTAAGTTTTAAAAGTGCTGAGTAGTTTGGCACGCTGGATTTCTGCATATGTAATTTACGGCGGCTGCCGTGGTTTGTTTGTCTAGTGTATTCGCTTCCCTCGAATATATTTTATTGAGTCTTGTTCCGCTTTTACATAACTTTTGAGGAAAGAACTAAGTGGGCACTAAATTTACACAGTTGAAAAACGATTTATCTCAAAATAAAATTGGCTTGCTTTTGTCGTCTTTTTAATCTTTCTCTCGCTGCGCTGTATTATTTCGTCGGGCGGCGAAAAAATTATCTGATGTCTTCTTTTAAATTGTAAAAGCCTTTAAATCGAAATTGACCAAACAATTACTTTTAACTTAATTTCACTTATTTAGGAAAACACATAATTTAGATTTGTATTAATTAATTGCTTATTTATTCTTATTTATATATCAGTTATTATTCTTTGTATTTTGTATCTAACTTGTAACTGAAAAACCCTTTTTTGGGAGTTGCAATATAATATGTATGTATGTACGTATGTTATCCGTTAGAGTAAAAGAATGGAAATTATGTTGTATGCGGTTTCGTTTTGTCCTCTTAAGTCAAAAATTAACTCATTTTTGCGTATTCAATTTTCTCGGCTTTTGTCGCGCAGCAAAGGAAAAAATATAATTTCATGTTTTCTTACAAGTTATACACGTCAAGTTAAGTTCTTCCCGTTGAATTTTTTTAATATTTTGACCGTTCATTTATTGAAGTTTAAATAAACGATGTCTTGAAACCAGATCTTGTGGCTGTCTATGGTTACTGTGTATATGGTTTATTTTTGTGCTTTCGCTCGCTCTGAAATTTTCAGAAAATTAGGGGTGGGTCGCGGCCAGTTTGATTTTTTTTAATACAAATTATTTTATTGAAAGATAATTTGGTTTTATCAACTGAGTTGATAATGTGAATTGCCCACCGTAAAGAGATTCAGAAGCTGACGTTTCGAGCGCTAGCCCATCGTCGGAGCGAATAGGGGAATTGTGGGTTGTGTGTGGTTTATATACAGAAATATGGAGCTACACTATTGGCTGGTGCCTGGCAACGTGAAAAACAGAATAAGTTAGTTGAATGAAAAGCGTTCGTTGATACCGTGAGGATTAAGAGTGCCGATTTGAAAAATAAATGTTTGTTCTAGAGTTTTGCGACTTTCTGTGCTTCCTTGATGTAGGGAGAGGACGCAGACTGTCATATGTTGCGTAGAATGATTCGGCAGATAAAAGTGTCTAGCGACCGGTTTAGATGCGTTTTTGTCCTCTTTCTCTACGACGCGAAGATGTTCTCGAAATCGGTCGCCTAGTCGTTTACCTATTTCGCCGATATATAACTTTTTACAAAGGGTGCAAGTTATACAGTAGATGAGGCAGAGCCTCCCTGTACAGGCCATTATATGGAGAACACCCCCCCCCCCACCCCGGGGGGTCAAACTAATGGCACCATGGTCATCTTTTCAACATTTTCCTTGCCGAGTTTAAAAGCAAAATTTGTGCCAGGAAACGGTAGTTCATAATTTTAACAATCAAGTTTTGGTCAGGTGACCAGCTACGGACTTCCTCATTTTAAGCAAGTGGTGCGGGTTTGAAAAACCAAATCACTATTATTTTGTCTAAGAGATGACCCACTAATAGTGTTTTGAAGGCAAAATCATGCAACTTTCATTTTCATAAGTGCAACATTAGTGCAAGTGGCCTATAGTAGAACTCCAACTCCGGATCAATTTGTTTCATAGATTCATTAGGATTTTGAATTGCGCATCAAGAAATTGCTTGACATTAAAGATGTCACCAAGCATTTCATGCATAAGAGTGATGATTCCTTAAACATCATCCGTTGCTGAAGCACAGGGTTGGTC
>JAEMPF020032749.1:7500-20683 GCA_022496165.2 Catalaphyllia jardinei
TCCAACCTCATTTCGATTACTGTGCCCCCGTTTGGGATGGATTGAGTTCTTATCTATGTGAAAAACTACAAAAACTGCAAAACCGAGCAGCTAGGGTTATTCTGCAAGCCAACTGTGAGGTAAACTCAAGCCTGCTTCTTGAAACTTTGAAGTGGGACAAGCTATGATTAAGAAGACGAACACAGAAAGCTATGATGATGTTTAAATCCCTGAACGGGTTAGCCCCAGTGTACTTGCAAGATTTATTCAGTGAGTGACACAGACTATGACATGCGTGATTCTTTCCGCAAGTTAAACTTACCCAAGCCGCGTACCGACTGTTTGAGACGTAGCTTTGGCTATAGCGGTGCCTTACTATGGAATTCTCTTCCTGAAAATATTAGGGCGATTAGATCAATTGGGTAGTTTGAGAAGAAAATCAACCGCGCACTTAAAACATCCGATTCCCACTCGGCAATCTTGTAAATCAGTTTTTATAGTTATTTTAATTGTTAAAAATAATTGTAATTAAAATACTATTAGTATAGCTGAAGATTTTTAACCGAGTTTGAATAAAGATTTTACTTACTTACTTACTTACTTACCTACCTACCTACCTACCTACCTACCTACCTACCTACCTACCTACCTACCTACCTACCTACCTACCTACTTACTTACTTACTTACTTACTTACTTACAGGCGGGAAATTCAAATTTCCTTTGCTAAATTCTTCAATTAGCGTTAGAAGGAACAGGACTTAAGTAAATTTCTTACTTAAGTTCGTAATTTGGGTTGATTTACACTCGCATTAAGTTCTTAATGTAGAGGTTTTTATTTGTTACAGTGCAGAATGGGTATACCGCATCGTCCTCACTGAGTCCGCCATCTTTGATTAGGACTACGAAACAAAGATTGCGTGACAAAGAAGGGGAGGAGCTATGCCTTTTATAGCGCAGGTCCTTGTTTAAAAGGTTAGGATCGCGTTGAAACGCAAGATGACTATAGAAAAGACAACCAGGCATTGAGGTCAGTTATTTTTATTACAAAGTTTACTAAAATTTAGGCTAAAATGTCTATTGACGTTTTCTCAATACAAACCCTTTGTAACAAAACACCTCCATATGCTAAAAGGCGAGAGTCACGTTTCGCGTAATGAAAGTCGGTTGTTATGTAACAGTAGATGACGGCGGTAACTATGTCACAAAACTCTTGGATTACAAATCACGCTATGCAAAAAATGTAATAATTGAATCACGCAACTTGTACTGTTCACCTCGTTCACTTTCATTATGTAACAAATGAGAGCGATCGCAATGTAGAATCGATCACGCAACTTATAATCTCAAGTGTTGACTTGTCAATATACTTAAAATCCAGTAGCGCGCGCTGTGGAGATGAATTTGGCTTGGAATTTAACTGGAACGGAGCGCTTAACCCTGTACTATGATTGTGTGGAGAAATTGGGACGGAGCAGGAGTGACAAAACCCTTTGAACATTTGCAAATATATATTCGTTTGAAAGGTCAATTGTGAGGCCTTTCCGTCGAGCTGGGTAAACAAAAATCTCTTCGATTTACAAATCACGCAACCACTCTAAGCAAAAAATGTGAAATAAAATCTCTTCACGGTTTTCTTTCGCGTCACGCGCGACTTACTAAGCGAAGGAGAGAATAGTCTACAGTAGATCGTTAGCCACAGCTAGCGTGTGTTCGATTTAAGAAAAGCAAATCCATCACAATCTGAGGACTACTTGTGCAGTTTTGTAAGACAAGCCAAATCTTGTGCTGCTTACGTAGTTGAAGATTCTTCACAGTATTTTCCTGTTGAAACACTGGCAACATGGCGGACAATTCAGCGACAACTTTAAAGAATGCTAGAATTTTTGCCATCGTTCTCGTTATTGTCGGGCTTCTACTCGTCTTGTTAGGTATCGCTGACCACCTCGTAAGAATATCGGTCGGTCGTAACCTATATTTGGGGATTTGGATCGGTATGTGGGTGAGTAGAATTGTCAATTTAAAACGTTATTTTGGTCTGTTTGTAACATAGTCGAACGGTCTTATGAGATACATGTATTTTAGTCTCTTAACACTTGAACAAGAAGCGCCATCCATGTCTCAGCAATGTTCGTCAAATTGCAAAATATCCTTTTACCAGATCAATATCCCGTGTTCCTAACGGCTTACTGTATTTTGCAAAACGAAAAGAAACGAAACGAAACGAAACGAAACAAAATGAATAAACCTGAACTGAAAAGGAACTTCCTTCCATACCAGTGTCACAACACCCCGATTCCTGCATGGGATAACCTAAACAGAGAATTAAACAGCAGAAGTGCAGAATATGCAAATTTCGAAAATCTGTATTTTGCGAAACGAGCTCCTCGAAGACTGTAAATATATAAAAGTTATCTCTTACGATTCTTTAAGGCTTTTCCTATATACAGCACGATGCAGTAATGATTTTGAACCTAAACACTGAATAAAACAGCGGAAGTGCAGATATGCAAATTTGAAAATCTGTATTTTGCGAAAGTAGCTGTTCGATAACTGTGAATATAGATAACTTATCTCTTCCGATTCTTTAACGCTTTTCGTATACACAGCACGATGCAGTAATTATTTTGAACCTAAACAACGAGTAAAACAGCGGAAGTGCAGATATGCAAATTTGAATATCTGTATTTTGCGAAACGAGCTCCTCGAAGACTGTAACGATATGCAACTAATCTCTTCCGATTCTCTAACACTTTTGGTATATATAACTCGATGCAGTGTTGAAGTATAGAAGTATTGTTACTTTTGCACGTAGTTACTAAAACATGGAACCACCTACAACCACCTAAAACCAGCTACAACCATGTTCCATGTCTTAGTAGCTACGTACTTTTGCATTAGATTTCCTAATTACATTGATTCCTTGAGAATTATCTTGATAATATAGCACTTAAAATGTTTACCCTAATAAAGATTTTGAGTATTTAAATGAAGTAAGACTTCTTCTTTTCAGTTTTATTGACGGAAGACAAGTAATCGTGTACTATCGATCGTTACCTTATTGTCTTAGCTGCGAAACGAATGAGAGTCACGTACTCAACGCGCGTCTCGCAAAACGGAGCACTTCTGACCTTTTGGCTCAAAATGTGTGCAAAAATCAACACAGCTTTGAGTTATATATACGAAAAGTTTTCGAGAATCGGAATAGACGAGTTACATATCGTCACAATCTTCGAGGAGCTCGTTTCGCAAAATACAGATTTTCAAATTTGCATATCTGCACTTCCATCGTTTTATTCCTTGTTTAGGTTCAAAATCATTACTGCATCATGCTGTATATACGGAAAGTGTTAGAGAATCGGAAGAGATTATTTGCATATCGTTGCAATCTTCGAGGAGCTCGTTTCGCAAAATACAGATTTTCATCGTTCAGCTTATCTAAAAATCTCCCAGCTTTGTCTGTCGGTCAGTCATAAGGTCGTTGTCCAAGGGCAAGCACGCTAGCTGTCTAGTCTTTGATGTGCTATTGTTCTGTTTTGTTTTTTTTTCTTCTACATCATGTAGCTCACCATTTCACAACATCCACCACAATTCACGCCCTTTCCCTTTGTCACACAACTTCGCTTTGGGCCTTTTTGGCGGGAGTCTATTCATTCAGTATCGACGTCTTTCGCTACCAGTGCATATTACAGCTGTCGAATCTGACGTTGTCCTCGGCGTCTGTTGTCTGCAACGCACTGCCCAGGTAGGCATTTTCAAAACTAAAGGCACTTACAATCATGCACTGTACAGGGCTCGAAAAAAACCTGTCCGGTCATCCGGGACAAGTAGATTTTCTCTTCGGGCAAGTAACTTTCTCTCTTTCCTTGCCCGACGGGCAAGGACCCAGGCAAGCCGTTCGACGACTAAACTTTTGATAACGATTTTGAGAAGAAAACGTAAGCTTTACGGCTCAAGAGTAATCAAGTATTTAGATGAAGCTTGACGAAAATTACAATTTATCGCGTTGTTTTGTTGATTGCGTGACGTGACGTGACGCTCACGGCCCCAGAAGTGGTTGCCTAGCACGTGATCAAAATCTGTCCCAATCAATTTTCTTTCCAGGATTAAAATAGCCGCGTTGGGAATTAAAACGCCGTGTTTATTTCTCATTTTTAGAAGTTTTCTGCGAGCATTTTTTGGTTTCTCTGCACAAAACATCTCAACAACGATATATTTATTAAAACTGTAGAAATTATGTAACGGTCAATTCCAAAAAGGCCATGCCCCCCCCCCGCCGGGCCAACCCCGGGGCATTTGACTTTTTTGAAAAATTTTGGTCAAATTCCCCGCTATGTTGCCAGTCTAGACGGTCAAATGCTTCACCCGTTAGAGCTTCAAGAGGGTCAAATCCCCCACCCTCCAGGCATGTCAAAGCAACTGTGGAAACAAGTTCTGCAAAATTTTCAGCCATTACGAATTTCTTTTTCAGCTTGTCTTCGCTCCACACTTTAAACAAAGGTATATTCCACGATATAACTATATAAAACGACAACAACAGAAAAATCCGCGTGAAATCGACAAGAGCAATGACCCGTGAACGCGGCTCGCGAAATCCTTTTGCTTCCAAACGCAGACAGATGTTTTGACACGAAAGTCAAATGCCCACCGGGCGGGCCTCATTTTGGGTCAAATTCCCCACTGTACGGATCTTAACGCGAGTCAAATGCCCGGGGATTGGCCGGGGGGAGGGGGGATGGGCGGTTTTGGAATTGACTGGTACATTACTCGTGAAAACTAAGAAGCAGCATATTTCTACCGCGAAAACGAACACAGCATTTTTTATGCTAGTTGGGCGCCGCTGCGCGAAATGAGAAGTGTTATATTGTTAAAAAGAAATGGATAAGTAAGTCATTAAAATACTTTCAGTGTTCCTGGAAGATGACTTGAATAGTGTTTCTTTCAAACGAAGGCGTTTTCCCTCGACTGAAACTATTTTTCAAAAAATATTCTCTCGCCCCCTTTTCAAAATTCGACACTGTGCCTGCATGTGTCAGAAGTGAATTGGGAAGGCGATTTGTTGTCAATTCTGCGTGTTATAAATTTCTCGCGCTTCTGTTCACAATGATTTCGTGGAGCTACACAAGATGAAGGTCAACATTCAACAAAGAGTCGAACATGATCTTCGACGAATTGACTCAAGTCTGTACAATAACGAAGATCAAGTTCAAGTTCAAAATCTTAGTTCTAACGTTTAAAGCAATATATCAACTGGCGCCGTCCTATATCTGCAATCTATTTCGATTAAAGGAGAAATGTAAATACCAGCTTCGTTCTTGTGAAGAACTACTATTACAGTTGCCCATAAGAGAAACAAAGAAAATTCTGGGAGATAGATCATTCCAAATAACTGCCCCTGTATTGTGGAACAGCCTGCCTGCAAGTGTTAGAAACATCGATGACTTTTGGTTTTTTTAACGAGCTATAAAGACTTATTTATTTAGGAAGGCTTCCGCCTGTTATTGTCAAATTGACTACTTTTTAAGTTACTAATTTCAAGTATTCTTAAGTATATTTTATTGTAAATATCAGTGGCGGGTCTAAGGGAGGAGCCCGCGCTTCCCCCCTCCCCCCCCCCCGTTATTTTGGGTAAAAAAGAAGAAATGACAGAAGGGAAAAAGGCCAGCAGGGCAAGTTAATCATATTCAAATGTTAATTTGCGCCTAATAAGTTATAAATTATCATATATTGTTATTATTATGATGTAGACATAATTACCCCCCCCCCCCCCCCCCCCCGGCCCCCCCCTATGTTTTTTGTCCTACCCACAATTGTCTAATTATTGCCGTTGGCGAGTGACAGTTATTTGAAATCAGTGCGCGCCTAAAGCTGGTTTCGGTGGCGTTTAGCAGTTTACTTTTAGATATTGGACACCTTAAGAAACGTTTCCCGGAGAGCATCATGTAAAGCTCTGAGATGGGACATAGTTATTACGATTGGCAGAGTCTGCATCGTCCAATATCGTATTAATTCTCGTTTAATTTGGCTAAACGAATCCATGACCGTGATCCGGCTGAGACAGAAAGGCAACTTCGTTCCCAGGGTCTCTCATCTTACCACCCTAGAGCGAGCGAGGAGAGACCCTGGCACATGCTGGTCACGTGCCACTTTGACAATTGAAAACATCAGGGAGGGGTCCTCTGTAATCAGGCAATTGGTCGCGTTGGGCTTCATCGAATTCAAAGTATCGCGCTTTGCTCCGACCGACATTACCCGCGATGGTTAATAATACTTAGTCTTCAGGCTGAAATTTCGAATAGTATCAATTCCAACGTTTATCTAAAGGTTAAGCAAGTGTGTCTCGGGGCAATTTGCCGTGATCATTTGATGTTGTTGCCGTCTTACCCGCTGCATTATGAAAATTCAGTCATATTTCAACTGTGGATTTCGAGCAGCACAATTATTTCATCCCCCATGATCCCACACTTGTTGTTCCTCCTTTAAATGCGCTCGACCAAATTGATACCAAAAAACCAAAACAATGCTTCTAGAAAATCGTATAGTTTTATCGACTAAAGCCACGGCAGTCTCTGAAGAAAACCTGGACCAAGATAAATATGATATTCGTGATTGACAAGCAACACACTGTGTTTGCAGTTCAAATCAAATATCCGGTCCCGGCGTCGCAATATTATATAAGCTAGTATAAAATCAAAGTAAGCATTATTTTCACAGAATACTTTAATCTTTTTCCCTTTAGAGCCAATACTTTGAGCCTTTAAAGATATCTTGCAACTAGTAGAAAAGAGCCTAAACAAAGTATAAGCACGGCATGGCAAATTACAGAGGTGTCAAACTCGATCAGAGAAGCGACGTGCAGTTAACATCGGAAACCATACAGACCTATGACTTCTGAAAATATGCTATAACACAGACAAACGACTCCACTCTAGCTATAATTTCCATTTCTCCTAACACGGCATAAAGGTCATAAAGTGCTCCTCAGAGACACCGCGCGTGAAGCAAAGAAAGGTCGAGAGTCTTCAGTGAACGAAAATTAAAAGGGTTCACAATTCTCACGAACCGTTGGATTCACATCGGGATTCACATACACTGATTTATTTGCACACAGCAAAAATGTCTTTTTCCTTGTCTAGCCTCCTTTAGGTTGAAGATGAATCCAGTTTATCACCCTTTTGCTCCTCCCGAAGTAACTTTGGCTTTCAATGATCAAGGCCCTGAATACTGCAAAATTATTTTCTCGCCGTTCACAAGACTTACACAGTAGACATGGGTTCCTTCCGAGGAAAAGATGAGTCAAAGATCTTACATAGACAGCCTCCACCGCAGCGTGCAATTCTTCATTGGCATTCTTAACTAAATCCCACAACCTACAATAACCTGGATTTCGGCTGTTAGATAATAGCTAGATGAGTTCTCCTTGGCATTTTCAGAATAAGAGCATCATCTCGTTCCTGGTTTATTTTGGTGACAACACATCTTGCACTCACGTAGGTAAAGTGTAGAAAAAATACCTACTAGGCTGTTGTATTCTTCGACTCAAAAGACTCCGATTTAAGAAAGAACTTTTTTAATCCACGACCGGTAAACATTAACTAACTACAAATTACAATATGCGTGCTTAAGTATGAATAATACATGCATGACAGTTTTGGGTTACGTAACACTTCGGGGAATTACATAACGCTACTAATAAACATTACACTCTTCCCCCGACGCAAATAAAAAAAATTACAATTCTAAGTCCTTAAACATTGTCCAACAAAATCATCCTTTCAGTTCGATACTTTGTACTAATTACGTTCACTCTTCAATTAAACGTTTTGGTTTAGTACGAATTCTGGTAGGATAACGCTTAGAAACTAGAGCTTTGGCTGGTACTTCAGTAACTTTAGCGGGTTCATCTGTTGTGGACGCATTTGGCGGCTGTGATAAATTGGGCGCCTCTGGTGCGGGGACTGGAACCAAATCTTGCGAGCTCAGAGGGCTTGGCGGAACGACCAGAGTAGAATCTGCTTGTGAGTCAGTAGATTCAATCGGTTCTTCGGGATGAAGCAAAGGCGTTACTTCAGGATAAGCATCATCAAGAGGAACCTCAGCGTTTGATTCGGTATCGGCAACCTTTGAACCAGCCAAGGACCGCAACTGGTCCACGTGCCGTTTCCAAAACAAATTCCCCACCATAACTTGATAGGTAACAGGCCCTAAGCGATCTTGAATGACTCCTTTGATCCACGGACGCTTACGATCTCGATAATCTCAACCATGACTGGGTCACCAGGTAGAAAGTTACGGCGTGTGGTATGGTTTCCAAGCTTCGTTTTCTCGGACATTTTAGCTGACAAATCGGGATGCAAGATGTCCAACCGGGTGCGAATTCTACGACCCATCAGGAGTTCAGCAGGGGTGCATCCAGTTGCTGTATGAGGCGTTGTCCGATAACTCAGAAGGAAACGTGCTAGTTTGTCTGCTAGGGTTCCAGGCTCATCTTTCATGGTCTTCATTGACTCTTTGAAGGTTCTTACGGCTCGTTCGACTTCACCATTGGAAGCTGGATGGTATGGCGAGGATAAGCAATGACGACTTCCATTTGACTTCAAGAAATCTTTCATTTCCTGAGCAACGAACTGCGGACCGTTGTCTGAGGCAATGACCTCTGGTAGACCATGAGTGGCAAACAGGAAACGTAGGGCTCGAATGGTCGTTGATGCAGTGGTTGAGGACATTGGAAATACTTCAATCCACTTGGATTTCGCATCTACTACAAGCAGAAACATCTGACCATTAAACGGACCAGCGAAGTCGACATGTATTCCCTGCCAAGGTCGTGTGGGCCAGATCCAAGGATTGTTGACTTTCTCCGGACTCTTACAGCGATTTGCTTGGCAGGCATGGCAATCTCGCACTGTTTGCTCGACATCGTGATCGAGGCTGGGCCACCACACGTGTAATCTGGCTAAGGACTTCATGCGGACCATTCCGGGATGATTCAAATGTAATTCCGATAAAACAGCAGCCTGAAATTTGGTAGGAATCACTGCCCTGGTGCCACGAAGGATGCAGCCATCTTCAACAGTAAACGCGTCTTGTTTATTGTAATAAATGTTCAACTCGTCTGGGATGCATTTTTCCGCTGGCCAACCATGCAGAATGTAATACATCGCACGAGAGAGAACTGGATCCCCACGAGTGGCCTCGCGGATTTGTGACATAGTGATTGGTGCTCGTTCCATTTGAACGCGGTTAACCTGATCAGCTTCGATACTCCAATCATCTGGCTCTTCCACGGTATTCCTTGGCAATCGAGACAGAGCGTCAGCATTGGCATGATCCTTGGAAGCCCGGTATTCAATGTCATACTGATAGGCGGACAACTGAATAGCCCAACGCTGCAGGCGGGACGCGGCCAGCACCGGGATACCACGTTTGGGACCAAGCAACAAGGTGAGAAGTCTGTGGTCTGTGAGCAATGAAAAACGTCTTCCAAACAGGTACTGATGGAATTTCTTAATGCCAAACACAATTGCCAGAGCTTCCTTCTCGATCATTGAATAATTCTGCTCACTTGCTGAGAGACTGCGGGATGCATACGCGATTGGTTTTTCTTCACCGTCATCAAAGACATGTGACAAGACTGCCCCCAAACCATATGATGAGGCGTCAACAGCCAGCCGAACTGGTTTATTCGGGTTATAGTGGGCCAACAAAGGTGAGTTAAGGAGCAATTCTTTCAACTTCTTAAAGGCTACTTGACAGGTTTCCGTCCAGGCCCAAGGTGTCGAACATCAACAAGCGATTCAATGGGTGGACGAGAGTTGACATATCCGGAATGAATTTACGATAATAATTCACCAGTCCCAAGAAAGATTTCAGTTCCGTGACATTCTGCGGCTCTGGAACTTCTTGAATGGCTTGTATCTTGCGAGGTGAAGGACGAATTCCATGCCGGTCCACCACGAACGCGAAATACTCCACTGAAGGCTTCATAAACACACACTTTGACTTTTTCAGTTTCACGCCCATGCTGTCCAAACGCTTTAGAGTGTTTTCCAAATTGCGAAGATGCTCTTTGTCATTTGGAGCAGTTACGATTAAGTCATCCAGGATACCAGCAACTCCATTAAGGCCACTCAATACAGAGTCCATTGTTTGCTGGAAAATAGCTGGACTTGCTGCCACTCCAAACGGCAGGCGCGTGTAACTGAATAGTCCCAGATGAGTGTTAATCGTGACATACTGCCTGGATTTTTCATCCAACAACACTTGCTGATATGCTGAGGACAAATCTAATTTAGAGAAACTCTGACCACCATTCAGCTGCGTAAATAATTCTTCAGCTGTAGGCATGGGGTACTCGGGCACATCCAATGCAGGGTTGATAGTGACCTTATAATCACCACAGATCCTGACGGTGCCATCCGGTTTCAGAACTGGAACGATAGGCGTAGCCCAATCAGAGAATTCCACCTTCTCCAATACACCGATTCTTTCCAACCTCCTAAGCTCCTCTGCAATCTTCTCTTTCAAGGCAAAGGGAACCGGTCTGGGCTTAAAGAACTGCGTTTCACGTCAGTTTGCTGCAGAGGCTTCGCTGCCAATACACCAGACCAAAGATGGTTTGGAATGATCGTCACAGAGGCACCAGTATCGAGCTCCAAGTCCACTGACTTTCCATCAATCAGTACTGGCACGATCAGTTCTTTACATCTTCCCTGAGAATCGACTACGGTGAACATCGGCCAGACGGTTTTGTCCACTGGTTCGGCCACTGTCTCCGCTTCTTCAATGCTGTGGATTCCACTGGGTTTCCTTTTCTTCTTTATCCTACTTTTCTTAGTTCCTCCTCCCTTCGCTTTCGGTGGACGCTTCTCCGGACATTTGAGTACAATGTGGCCAAACTTCTGGCATCCAAGGCACTGTGCTTTACGATGAAAACATTTTTCCGGACCTGAAGCATTCGGGAAAAGTTCCCTCCACTTTCTTAACATCATGGGAGGAACCATGAAATCCTGAGGCTTCTTTTTCCGTTAACTCACTTGCACAGGCCTTCTCCACTGCTGTTTGCAATGTCAACGTCGCCTCAGCCAGTAACTTGCGTTAAATTGACTGTGAACGTAAACCACAAACAAACCGGTCTCGAATGGCTTCCTCGCGATATGGGCCAAATTCGCAGGTCTCCGCTAACCTTTGTAGCCTGGCGAGGTACTGCCTAACAGTTTCCAGACTCTTCCTGTCCGGCTTTATGGAACTTGTATCTTTCTGCGATAATTATCGGTTTTGGATCCACATGCTGTGCCAAAGTATCGTGAAGTGAAGTGAAGTCTTTATTTATCGAGGGTAGCTCAAAATAGCATCTAAATTGCTATATATATCCACGATTTCATTGAAATTCAATTCCTTCGGTTTCCGTGGCGCTGAAATGGACCTCAACAAAGCATACATTTTACTACCCATTAATGTAAGTATGCTCGGTACACGCTTATCTGTCGGCACACTGTTAACTTCGAAGAACATTTCGAGTCGCCCCACATAATGTTTCCAGTCGCTGCCCGGCGAAAACTCTTCCATACGCCCTAAACACGATGGATGTACCACGATGCTAGGCTGCGCTGATTCTCCCGGTGTATCCGACATCCTCGTCGCCAACTGTTGTATTCTTCGACTCAAAAGACTCCGATTTAAGAAAGAACCTTTTTAATCCACGACCGGTAAACATTAACTAACTACAAATTGCAATATGCGCGCTTAAGTACGAATAATACATGCATGACAGTTTTGGGTTACGTAACCCTTCGGGGAATTACATAACGCTACTAATAAACATTACATAGGCCACCCATCCCTTTAACAATTTAATTGTCATCTCCCAGATTCTGGGAGACACGTGACCAGCGTGTGCCAGCGTCTCTCCTCGCTCGCTCCAGGGGACGGTAAGATGAGAGACCCTGGGAACGAAATTGACTGAAAGGTGCGATATTGTTGGCTTTTCTAAGGTAACCACTAAGTCTTCGGCCTCGGGAACAGGCTCTTAGGAGCCAAATAAATTAAGTGAGAGCAAACTTGCAGGTGAACGTTGATCTGGGCCAAGACCTAGTTTTCTGCGATGTGAAATCAGGGCTAATGTTTTGCCCGCCGAGCACACGATGATATTTCGCTTATGTTGAACGTGAGAAGATCATGCGTGGTTGTGGATAACTTTATCAGTGCCGCGAAAGTGTGTGATTGTGTGATTTCCGCATGGTGTTGACAGGTATGTGATGAATATGTCCAAAGTGCTTTGTGCCAGGCATTAATATTGTTACGTCGGTGTTAAGCTTAGCTGATCGTACCTTGGAAATAGCATTTCTTGACTCACGAAAATTGGCTCTAGGTTTAGTTTCATCGGGCTCTAATTTCATTGAACCATAGGTCAGTCTTTGTGCAGATAAGGTGACAATCAGTTGTACACTATGTTTCATTCAGGTTGTTGTCTATAGTGAAGATATTTGTTTACAAACATTGCTTTTGTTATTTAAATGCTGGAAGTGTTAAAACAAAAGAACTCTTTGTTTCACCAGCCAATAGTTCTCTGGTTGGCATATTAATAACAATAGGTGACGTCACTGATATCTTTGCTATTCCATGTGAATCCTGTTGTTTATCGGACCGCGAACAAGTAGTGTTTTGCTGATTATTTCGGCTGCTATTTAAGCCTTAACCAGGCACTCTATCACTGCAGCGAACTCAACTTAAAAATTTCTAGACTGAAATGACACCGGTTTGAAACTCTGCCGGAAGTCAGGTTACTGAATAAATGTTCTAAAATTTGCGTCATTTTAAACTTCGACTCGTTGGAATGCTTCTAGGGACCATTAACTTACTGCCTGCCGTCAGATATAGGCTTTTAATCGGCCTTAGGACGAAATTTTATTGTTTTTAATTGCCAAGTAGTAAAATGAGTCCTTATCTTTACTAACCCTGTTTTCACCCTGTTTTCAAAAAAACTAGGCACGAACATTCTGTTGTTACTATTAATATTAGCATTTTCTACTTATTATAAATTCAACTTCCATCGCTTTGTACTTGTATAACCGAAGATGACAAAAGTTTCTAGTGAAACATGTATTACAAATTGAAAAAATATATATATTCACCTGTATGCTACTTTCAAGACCCTTTGGAAACAAGCTCTTTGATTTGAAATGTAATATAGAGAGATGTTTAC
>JAEMPF020032750.1:0-20675 GCA_022496165.2 Catalaphyllia jardinei
TGAAAACGCATCAAATGTTTTCCGTCCACACGACGCCGGAGGAATTTAATAACGTAGCAATCACCAGTCATCAGTTTTGGATTTGTGTTTGAGGAAAACTCGTTCAGGGAAATCATATCATCATTTTCGAAAAGTTCCGTTTTCAAAAGTCTACTAAAACGAGAAGCCGGCGTATTCAAATTTCCTCGATTTGAAGAGCATTTTCGAAAAACTTTGTTTTTAAGACGGATTAGTGTGGACGGTAGGCCTGATGGTACTTGTAGATATAAGCCTCCGTTTTGAAATTTCTCCAGCGTTGTTTAGACGAGGCCTTAGATTTGTCTTCGCAGTGGTTTTTAAAACCACGTGGTTTCTCATAAATGTACGTAGCCTATCAGCTAAGGAGACGTTTCGCAATTGACCAATCACAAGCGAAGACGCGGGCAAGGTCCTGCGGTGGCGGGACAATTTTGATTTCGTGGACAAATCAACTCTGTTACAGCTACCTCTAGTGCCAAACATTTTAAAGCTGAGCAAAAGTAGACTTTTTTTGGCCTCACAGGAAATTACTTCAGTTTGGAAACCGCCGACCGGTTAGCTCAGGTGATAGAGCACCGGACTGATCTGCAGGTTCAAATCTCGACCGGACAAACACTCAGGGTCTTTCAATAACTGAGGAGAAAGTGCTGCCTTTGTAATGACATCTGCAAATGGTTAGACTTTCAAGTTTCGGATAAGGACGATAAACAGGAGGCCCCGTCTCACGGCACTGGTGTGGGACGTTAAAGAACCCACACACTGTTCGAAAACAGTCGGGCACGTTGTCCCCGGTGTGATGGTTTATCACTTATTCTGTTCTGGGGGCACCTGTGTATAATGTATCCTACTATTCTCTCCAAGATTGTGGACTGCGTGGCTAAAATTTGCGCCTAAATAAGCAGTCTGGCAAAGTCCCCCACAAAGTCTTGTAAAGCGCTTTTGAGCATCAGGATAAAGCGCTATATAAATGCTGTATATTTATTATTGTTCGTAAGTTCACTGAGGGGCCTTAGGGCTATTTTTCTTCCTTATCAGTCACCGGTAAATCGATCTCAGAATCATTCAGATGCATTAAAGCATCATTTGCAATCATTTGTATTTAACAATACTTCTTGCTGAACTTGTTTAATTTATTTAACATTTTGAAAGATGTTAATATTGCAAGTGTTCAGTTCCATTGTGTGCAGTGTTCGTAAATCCTTTGTTTATACGAAACTCGTTGCAATTGTTTTTTTAGTTTTTACATGAGCGTCTGAATCAGAATAGGAAGGCTTTATATGTAAGTAATTTTCAGGGAAGTGCCATCTGCTACTTAATAGCGCATTAGGGGCATCTCGAATATCTCGGCTTTTTGTTATGTAGATCGTCCAATTTTCGCGTTCGCTTCACAGATAGCTACCGCGTTAAAATTCCGAGCAATTTATGTCTCGCCCGTTAAACATTTTATGAGAAGGGATGTCACCAATGGCAATACGATACGGCAATTTGTGGAAGAAACATACGGTAATTTGTCAATCAAATTCAAGGCGAACGTTTTTCATGATCCACAAGTGGAAAGAGTTTTAATGGCCGTTCTATAACAGTATGTTCCACTGGTTTTAGTTAACGTTCTCAAGTAAATGTGACCGTATTTTATTCCAGATGACGGTTCCACTTAACTGTCAGCTCTTTACTATATTGAAAGCCTTATACCTCCAAATGGGATCTCTCTTAATTTAAGTGTTTTCATTACTGATAATGTACTTAACGATATTAAATATTCATGAAGAGGTTTCTTCCTTTTCAGTTTTTCTTGAACATCTGTCAGTCGAGCTTAGAGCAGTTTTCAGTTCTTATCTCGAGTGCATAAGCAAAAGATATTCTGCCGACCCTTTAACAGCTTTTGTTAGATTTGATCGCATTGTGCTTTGAATCCTTATATGTCTGGGAGAGTGATCAAGATTTCGTTTCTCGCTACGTTGTCAATACATTGTCAAGTATACAATTGGGGAATTGAGAAAAAAAAACAAGTAAATTAGAATGCGAGTTTGTTGGACGAATCACCCTTGAAGGGTGTGTCAAAGAACGCTCTGTAACAAAAGTAACTTTCCTAGTGGGTTACTTGTCGAGATAAAGTTGAAATCCAAACGGGAACGAGAGTTTCACTTTCAAGAGTTCAAACTGGCGCTATTTTTGCCGAACGACTTGTACGCTTTTCCTGACTGCCGTGCTCTCTCTCGATTCGAATCTGCTCATATCATTAGTATTTACCTCTTACTAACCTTCTTCGAGGGCAGCACTTTAAGTTACAGAGGGAGTATTTTCCCCCTATCGATTTATGACTCAAGCGCGAAGCTCTTGCGCCATATGGGCATAGATCGAAAGGGAATAAACCAGGCTCCTTAAATTACAGCGCGGATCAGGTAGACGGAGTAAGTAAGTCATTTAATTGTTATATCTCTCCATGTACTTGACGGGAACAGTTTTAAATTAACGGGCCGTACAGTTGAATATGCCGCGCTAAATTGGCCAGTCACAGCGCGCGTTGTTTTTTAAAAGTGCAACAAAACTTTGAATCGAGCAAGGGCTGAATTGAACACGGAAAGTTAGAGAGGCTTCTGTTTGCTGGTTTTTTAACTCTACTTATTCAGGGGACTTTGTGTTTTTCTTATTCTTCAGATCTCCGCACAATGACGGAGAGGCTAAAGAGTGGGTATTTCAGTTCCAAGAAGTTGTTCATTGCCGATATGATGAGAATTTTTACAAACTGCCGTACTTACAACGCTCCGGAGACCGAGTACTACAAGTGTGCTAACACGGTGGAGAGGTTTTTCCTAAGCAAAGTCAAAGAACTTAGAAAGACGTGAGTTTCCTTGTTGTTGTTACGGGAACACCAGACGCGAAAGCGATTTCCTCTCCGGGATCACAGCGTTATTTAAAACGACCACTGCTCTGAAAAGCAAAGTGGAAAGAGATTAAATAGATTGCTCCTCTGAAAATATTTTTTTAATAGAAAAGACCTCTTGAAAAAGAGAATATCTTTGTACTGTCACAAAAGAAATCATTAACTGAAAGATTGCCAGTTGTGATTGAAAGCCTTCAAGCAACTAATCGTTCTTTTCCATCTGAGCCACAGCGCCAAAACCCTCCCCCCCCCCACAACCCCCTCCGCCCAAAAAAGAAGTCAAAGCAAGCTACCTAATGGACTCCGCCTACAGAATAGTTTGTACATATACCTGAAAAGGATGTCCATGCGTGGAAAAATAAAGAACTGTTAATTTTGATTTGTTGTTGTTATTGCTGTGTTGGAGTGCACTGGCTATCCACTATCCGTTTGGGTGGTAATACTAGCTGGTCTTCTTAAATTTAATTATTTCTTGGTGAAAATAAGGTTCCTTTTCTATGGTGCCTGTTACTGTTAATTTATTTGAAAATTGAGAAAGTCAACTTGCCCGTAATCAAAGTCTAAGTTCTTAAGTGGGAGATCTTGTTTTTCTTCTTTTTTTTTTGTGGTGAGAAGATCTGATAAGAAATATTTCTGTCCACACGAAGCATATAGTTAGGCCGTTGTTTACCTAACTTGCACAGGTGAGCGCACTGCCCATGCTAACAAAACATTTTCCTCTTTGTTAGCATGGCATAAAGGTCCTCGCAAAACCGGAAGATCCAACCCTACGTAAGATTAAACTGCTTTCTGATACCAAAAACATGCGCTATATTCACTTGCTTTAATACACGGCAATCCTGACCATAGACAGCAATGGTTTACTGTGGAGATTGTGTGGAGTGTTCATAAGTCGACAAAGGGTTTTCATATGAGAACTTTCTTTTCCCCACTTTCTTTGTTCCTGTTGGTACGTCTATGAAAGTGATATATATTTATGTGTACTGTTCTATGAAATACTCAACGAGACTTTACTCGACTTGAATGAAAACAACAGCTTACCATGGGATATTAAAACTACCAGCCACATAACCGTATTATTAAAAACTAGATCATGGGAGTATGCAATTCGAGAGTTTTGATTGGCTTAGCCATCATGGTTATGAGCCATTATACCATGATCTACAAACATGGCCTTTTTATTTTTATCGTAGTCTAGTTTTCTATATTTTGGGGGCGTTTTTAATAAAACAATTATTCCACTCGCGCTTGTTAGATATGAGATGATTATAGCCAACTCGGCGCTACGCGCCTTGTTGGCTCTCTATCATCTCGTATCCAACGCGCGTTCGTGAAATAGTTGTTAACTATTACGGCTAAAAAATGTTTAAGGGAGCAACCGGAACGATGATCCTGCTGGTATATGTTGGATCAATGATCTAATCGGCTTCACAAATAAAATGATGAATATGAAGGCAGAAACCGACACAACGTAGAATGTTTTTGGAAGGGTCTTCATATTCTTCATTAAGTACTACGCCCCTTGCTACCATGCCAAACACCCCACAGAGAGAGTCGCACGGCTATTTGTGAAATCCATCTTTTTCAAGAAAAAAGGAACCTTCAAAGCTAAACCCACTTTGAAAGTGAAATTTTACAAATAGGAAATTATGTTGTTTAAGAGTAGAGGTTGACCGAAGATCATCGTAAAAAATACTGAAACAAAAAAACCTGAGAGTCGTGACCGGAACTGTGGCTCGCCGCACTTGATTTTAGTTCAGGGTGACCCCCCGTCGTTTAGTAAGTCTTTTTCGATGCACGAAATTGTTTTGCTTCGGGCCTAACGAAAGAAAAAAAGTAGACTTTAATAAATGTAATAAAATGTTAGTTCGGATTAAAATATTTCTAGCAAATCAAACCTAAAGTCCTTTCAGTTCGGATTACCAGTCAGTTACCACGTTTCTGTCTTCCGGTTTTCATACCGGAAGTGAGAACTCATTACCCACAAATCTCGACGCGAGCATCTGGCTCTGGAAAACAAAAAACACAGAGTTCAAGCAACAGCTCGGAAGCTGTGTCGTCGACTTCGAGAATACCTGCGAAATTCATGTGCTCTAACCATACCGTTCATCCAAACTATAACCATACACACGCCAGAGTTAATTCTAGAAGCAGATTTGAGGTAAGTGAGCGAGTTTTTCGGCCAAGGTTGGGTTAATTTGGCAATGGTGAGCGACTATTCAAACAAAAGTCTTTTAGGTTTCTCTCTCTCGGTGCTAAAGAAATTCAGTTAAATGTCTGGCTGGAGCAAAAGTTTGATATCAGTTCATCATTTCATGCCTTATTTTATAGATTGTTATATGTTTATCATTTTCTTACGTGCTTTTCATTTTCCCTTCGTAAAACAAGTTTCTTGTCTTGAGCAAGCATTTCCTGTCTCCTCGCTCTCGAGAAAGCTCGATTGTTTTCCCATTTGATGTTTTGTTTTGCCCTGTTTCGTTTTGTGGACAAGGTTGTCGCTTGGGATGCAATGTAAAAAGTAAAAATATTTATCGAAACATTCTTGCTGGGATGTGCATTGAGTGTCGTGCCCCCTAGCTTTCATGAGGCCATGATATTATTACGGTGCGATTAGCTGGCTGGAAACTTTGCCCGGTTGTGTTATGATGTGCGCGGCTTGCAATAATAGATTCTCGTTGATCTAAAAACTTGCGGCTTTAGACTCAGAATTAAAACATATTACGGAATTTTCACTTCTTTCATTGGACAGATTTGAGAAATTTGTCTATTTGGCGGTGTGTTAGCAGTTTTATACCGATCAGTGTATGTTCGAGCAGAATTTCGCACATTCCCGCTCCCATCGACTTGCTCCATTAATTGCGAAAAGCGCGAATATAATTTCTATTTAATTTTAGAAACCGAAAAACTGCTCCTTTCGAGTAAACGTCAGACACTACGTTTTCATATCAAACAGAAAGGGATTTCGTTTACACGGTTGAATGAAATTTAAGTTGCGTAAGTGAAAAAATTATCTCCACTACTGCAAAGACGTTGTCCGAAGAGTTCGAACTTATTTTCAACACCAGATTTTATACACTTCTCGTCTGTCTTCATTGATAAATGAGTGTTGCTTTTTTATAGGAATGTATGGATTTTCTCTGCCAGACTGATAAGTCATATAGAAAGCTTAGTTACAAGCGATCGATATATTGGGCGCTAAAAATTGCTCGTGTAAACTGCAAAAGCGGTCTTTATTATGAAGCGCGAGCTGTCGTTGAAAATCTCAAAATTTGTGTGGGCACGTCTTTACTGCGAAACAAATATAAACCTAATAACATGTCGAATCTTATTTTAATTCCAGCTCTACAATTTCAACACCAATGAGGATCAAGCGTTAATAAACAAGAAACTTCCTAAGGAACTTATTTTAAGGTAACTTGGGACTTTGTTGTTTTTGCTCTGGAAATGCAAACATGTATACTAAATACTCTCACCATACCCAAGAGAATTTCGATACCCTTGTTATGTCCCAGCACAGCTGACTGAAATGGCTGCTATAATTTGCATTGTAATATGCATGGGTATATAAATACCTTGCAGATAAAGAGATAAATTTTTTGGCAACAGTTATGGAGTGGAAGCAACGTTAATAATTCACTGCAATTTAAAATTTTGCCTGCTTGACATAGTGTGTGATTTTAAGTCAAATTGACACATTTCAGGAGCCCTTAAGTACATATTTCTAATAGACAAAGGTGTATAAAAGCTACATTAATTTGACTTTATGAATATTATACAATGTTATAATTATTTTTCTAGCAGAATGTTTAATGATAAATTGTTTCATTATTCACTGATTTGTTAGGGCAAAAAGATTAATTCTGCTGTGCTTGTTTACCAGCACTGAAAATGAATAAGCCTGCATGTATATTGTATTCTTCATTACTTTTTTTGCTATAAATTTTATACAAAAAAATTCACTGTGTTGTTGCTCAAGACAACAGCACTGCAATGACAGCACTCTGTCACAAATATCACTTTATATGTCAATGTTTGGCCAGTAATGTAGAGATTGTTTTGGGGTTTCTGGACCACTTAAAACCTTAATTAAAATGTGAATGTCACATGAGAAATCATACTGTACCCATTTGTACCACATGAAAGTACAGATGTTGCAAATAAGTATTATAGCAGTGAAATTTGTTCTTGTGCACTCAGGCCCTGCTAACCCATACAGCAGTCCAGGTGATCCCAGTTTCTGAAGTATGAAGCAGTTATGTAGTACTGTAAAAGTATTTATTCCTTTCTCAGGATGGCATTAACCAACAGTACAGTTCACTTTTGGGTCAAGTGTCTTGTCTAACCACAAGGTCACAATGTATCATGCTATATGCTTGCTTTTTTAGAAGTTCACAGTGAAGTTGTAGCTAACCAAAGCTTGAAAAAAAACCCACTGCACTTTAACGAGGTGGTTTTATATCTTTGAGGTATTATGTATGACATTATTTAATAGGTAAACTTTTTTCTTTGTCTAGGATTTTTTCATTTCTAGATGTAGTTTCTCTGTGTCGTTGTGCACAGGTTTCCAAGGTAAGCAGCTGTACAAATGTGAAGTTTAATTGAAAAAGAAAATGGACTTTTGTATAAGAACTGAAACCAAAAACATGTTTACATAACTGTAGAACAGGCAGCAATTGTTTCAATTAAAATATGAAGAACCCTGTTATATGTAATACATGTACATATACATCATGTAGTAGCCTTGGTTTTGCCTTTGCTTTAAACCGGTTAAAAAAGTTGGTCAATTTAGGAAAACCAATTCAAGTTTTGGTGATTGAATTGACCCTAAATTTTATTTCCTTTAGCTTTGGAACGTGCTAGCTCTAGATGGAAGCAACTGGCAAAGGGTGGATTTGTTTGATTTTCAAACTGATATAGAGGTACATTTTATATGTTCAGTTTACATTTATATGATACAATGTACATTTAGGTCAAATATTCTTGCAGTCTGATTGCTTCTTACTATTGCCAGGAATGTTTGAAACATGCTCCTTGTGACTTAAAAAGACTGCCTTTTTGTTTAACCAGATACAACAGGTATTTGTGTCAACAACAAGCTAGGTAACTGTGTACATGTTCATGGAACATCTGCACAATCTCACCTGGGCTTGGATCTCTTTAGGCTAGTATGATCTCTGTAATGAACATGCCACTATTAACTTTGTAGGAGATTGTGGTGCTTAACCTTTCGAGAAGATGTGTAGGCTTCCTCAGAAGTCTGAGTTTAAGAGGATGCAAGAGTGTAGGAGATGGAGCTTTAAGGTAATTTTCCCAGGAAATTCATAATTGTAGTTGGATCCCGCTAATTTGAACTCAGTTGTTTCAAATTCCCCGTTATTTTGAACTCAAAACCATTTCCCTCCAGGGAAATTGTTCTAAGTCATTTACTATCTGCCATTTCAAAATCCCACTATTTCAAAAGTCAAAATAGCGAGGTTTAACTATACACATGTCTGTGTATGTCTAGTAATATTTCAGAGCCTGCAGATGATAGCGGAGCACTGGAAGCCCGAAGGGCCGCCAAGCAGAGCCCTATATTCATATAAGAAAAAAAGGAAACCCTTGAGTTGATTTTCTCATGGTGATCATGGCTAGCTGTATTGCGGTATTGCTCATGGAACCCTGTATATTAAAAGTTATTATTAAGTGAATAAATGAACTGTTATTTCAAAAAGCGTGAAAGAATAAATAACAGTTATATAAAACTTTGCAAGGGTGAAAACAATTACTGCTGTCCCAGTAGTTCACTTGTATTAGTACTGTTATGTAGTCCCTCAAATAAACAGGCACATGTCGTACAAAACAGATTGAAGCTTGTTAAAACATGTTGGCTATTTACAAGATATGGAGGAATTGAACTCAAGATACAAATCCATCCAGTGTCAGGGAGAAGATCATTTGATCCTGGGATCTTCGTATGGCAAGTCCAGCAGCCTAATCACTATGCCATGCTACATGTGTACCTCCAGAGATCTATTTATAGAGAGAGACCTGCCCATAATGCATGTCGTTTCGTAAACTGTCTTTGGACGTAACATCGAGTAAATAAACATTTTGCATTGTCTCTAGCATTGGACAAAGTGACATTATTTTTAATTTGTTCTTCTGGACTTCCTTTTCAGGATATTTGCTCAGCAATGTAAAAATATTGAAGAACTAGTTTTAGATGGATGTAAAAGAATTTCAGATAGGTGTGATTTATTTCTTTCTCTTTAACTTAATATTATTACATTTATGCATACATGTAGTACTATACAATCATGTAATTATTTTAAAACCAAAGATGTGTGGATCAGTAGTGTATTATCTTGTTACATGTTACATCTGTAGTAGTAATAAGCATGTTAAAATGTATGAGTTTACAGTTTTTAGTATGCAATGTGCCATTGGGTTGTTCCAGAAAAAATCCACACACTCCCAATGGATGAGATTCTGGACATTCTTGCGGGAGGGGGATCAAAAACTCTGGAAATCCAGGTGGGAAGAGGGGTTGAACTTGAAAAAGTCTTCTGCAGGGGTCATTTCGACCAATAGTTCACACGATTCAAACTTGTAGGTCGGTGACACTTCAGCATTCTCAGACCCTGAAAATAGTACAAATACATGTATTTTGTTCACATATTTCTCACCTAATGTAGATGATAATCTAAGTTCCTTTGCAGGTCCTTTTAGAGCAGAAAATGCGACCAACGAGATTTTAAAGAATGAGCTGTCGCAACATTGTTGCAATGAAGAGTTTGAAATGCCTGACACATTTCTACTTGTACCCAGACCCAGCACGCTACCATTGCATAATTTCATATTAGCTCCATTGAAATCTCAGTTGCACTGGTCGCACTGAATGAATCTGAAAGCCATCTTTAGCCGGTTTTAAAATACTGTAATTCGTTGAATGCATTTGTTAAAATTTCATTTCGTGAATGGGAGTTGTTTCAAGTGCTTTTGTCTTGGCTAAGTTTTCTTCAGCACACATTTTATTTTACCGATTTACAAATGAACGCCCAAAGACTTTTTGAAAACTATGGCGGACTGAGAAAGCTCTTCACAACACGAGTTTGAACTTTCCTTCCACTGTAGATTAGAACTACAGGCTCTTGAAGGTAGGATATGTGAATCAAGTTATCCAGTCTTTTTTAGTTATAAAAGAATTTGAACAATAAACAAGTTTAGACTTTCGTTCTTTGAAAGGTTTTGATTTAGAAGTTCTTGATCTTCAGTGGATGAGACTGACCTTACAGTGTATGTCTCGAAAAGGAATGACTGTTGAACTGTTTTATCATATTCTCTACTAATAATAGGACCATATTTAACGCAAAGAAAGAAAAAGGGCAATTGACACTCGTTCGCTTTTTCGCATTTTTGCTCCTTTCTTTTCTTAGTTACAGATGGTAGAATTTTTGATATAATTTAGCTGAAGCTTTAGGAATTAAAAGAGAACATCTTCTAGATGTGGTTGTTCATATTTTCTATTAAAATAAATTACATTTAAGCCTAATATTTTTTCCCCGGAAATCCAGGTGGGAGGGGGTCTTTTGTCTTGGAAATCCAGATGGGGGGTCTTGTGCTTCAGAAAATCCAGGTGGGAGGGGGAGTTAAAAACAATCCCATCTGTCAGGGGGTGGGGATTTTTTGAGGAATAATCCATTCTAGAAAATATCCATTCTCCTCCCACAGAAGAGATTGGGAGTTCCTGGGGGTGGGGCTTCCCTGAGACCAAAACATTTATAAAAATATATTTATTTCTGGAATTTCCAGAGGATTGGGGGATCTTGAGAAAATCTCTTCTGTGGGAGATGTATGGATATTTTCTGGAAAGTTCTACACAATTGTTGCTAGCTACATTAAGTGCAACAATACATGTATGTACATGTATGGGTTATGTCTTGACCTAGCATGAGGTCAAGATGGTTTGATATTAAACAATTATTGGATGAGGTTGAGCATGATATCATGAATTATCAAAACCGAGGTCTGTGTTAGATATTGCATTTATCATGTCATGTTCACAAGCTATTGTGAATTGATTGAATGCTCTTGACCAATCAGGTTTTTCATAGTTAGTCTGATGTATAATAATAGTTATTATTATATGGCAAGGGAAATCCGAGCATTCTGATTGGTTCTTTCTTGGTCGGGATTTTACCATACTGACCATTTCCAGGGAAACGGTCCAAACCGTGTATTTTTTTTCTTTTTAAAAGCCGGCAAATTTATTTGCAGCTTAAATTACTAAAAGAAAACATGTAAAGTGCCCTATTCCTTCCAATAGAAAAAGACGATAATGAATTAGCCAGTAGTAAGACAAACGAAAGAATTGAGCAACAGCCTACCTACATCAGAGCTTGAACACCTTTGGTTCAACATGTTCAACTATTTTCGGTAATACATTTGTGTGCATGAATTTAAGCTCAATAAGCTTAATGAAGAAGAGAATGAGTTAGCAACAATTTCTAATTTCCTTCACCTCTTCACTTGACATGTAACAAAGACGTTTTCATTCAACGTACTAAATTACAATAATTTAGTTTGAAAATCAAAAAGAAAACTAGTATTGAAGCGTAAAGCGAAGGTCATGGACTAATGAAAACAAGTGAAAACCACTTAGCCAATTAACAAAAACGAATTCATAAAAGGTGCTAAGCGAGAGATTTTGGTGACTCCAATCCAGTTGCACTTGAAAGAACTGTCTGGTGAATGTTATCCCCTTACTTTGGCTCCTTATCCAGTAATTTACGCTGGTAAAATGTTCGGAAGGTGTTCAATAATTTTTTTCAAAGTCGTTGTGGCTCAGTGGTAGCTTGTTCTTTCTGAATTGCTCACCTCATCACGCGCCGGAAGTCCTTTGACCTCGCTGCGCTCTGTCCGTACTGTCACGACCTCGGGCCAATATTCCCCAGTACGCCCTCGTGCTTAGTTAGTAAGAGGTTATTAAGTTCCAGTTTTGTTTGTTTATGGACCGAGATGGAGTCAAGGTCCATAGACTTGCAAATAGAAGATGAGGTCAATATCCATCCATCTTGACCAACCAAGCTTGGTCAATAGAGAATTTTTTTATTTTGAGACAATTTTCTTGCTGGACACAGCTAGTAGTCCTGAGCAGGCAAGCGTGAGGTCAAGATGACTAGATATTGACCAAGTTCTTTTTTGTGTGTGTATGGACCGATACAGAGTCAAGATCCATAAACTTGCAAAAAAAAAGGCCAATTCTCAGACCTTCTGGGAATTTTTTCTCGCTGGACATGGCAGGTAGTCCTGAGTGGGCAAGGTAGCTCCATCTTGCTCGCTCAAGTATACGTAGCCAATCACAGAGCAGGATTTGGTTTATCTTGGCTGCTCACGGAGCTAGCCACATAATGAGTAAAAGCAAATCAATCTTTTTTCCTTTTTTTTCAGCACTGCTATTAGTCTTAGTAACTACAGTGGACGTCTCAAACATTTAGATGTATCATCATGTCATCAAATCACAGACAACTCTCTTAGTGCTTTAAGGTTAGCTCAAAGTAATTAAAACTGTATACAAGATCATTTTGTATAATAGTTCCCTCATCCTAATATCCACAGTATGATACAATCAAAAGTAGATGCAACTCCCTTGAAAGGGATCTTTCATTTAATTTGTTATGCCTCACAGACAACCTTTGATTCTTCAAACTGCTTCAGGTGTCATTTGAAAATGACAGTTTACCGGTAAAACATTCCTTAGTGTGTTTTGAATCACTTTTATTTTGCCCAAAATTGCCTGAATGTTTGCATGTGAATTCAAATTAACAACTGCCTCACTAAGTGGGTGCCTGAGACATCCAGGAGGTTCCACTATTAGCAGCCAGCTCCTAGATGGAGACTGCTCCCATGGCTGGCAAATCCAGGCAACCCAGCCATGAGCCCCCACACAGAAGGAGAATAAACATGCACCCGTCACACTGATAAAACAGTGGAAAGAAATGGAGGGACAGGGGAAACAGCCTCCAAGGAGTCCCCACGCTCAGGAGAAAGGCTAACGCTAGAAAAACGCTGACTAAAACACCAACAAAAGGCTACAATGCCCTATGGACCAAGAGCACGAGGAATCCGGACGCATGCGCATATATAACAAACCGCTGACCGCACGGGTAAAACTTGTGCTCCTAGTTGTTAACTCCAATTAATTGCATTTAACTGCATTTATTTTATAGATAAACATTTTCCTGTATTAACTTTTCAACCAGTGTTGGCTTCGCTTTAGGGAAAACTGGCAGCTGTTGTGCTGGCAGCAGCATCTGAAGTCCTCTTTTTTATTAATAACTTACAATTTCTTGCAACTAAGCCTGGTAATTTAACAATACATTATTTACTGTTTCTTTGTCCATGAACACTTTATTGTCATTTATGTTTTAGTAAAGGCTGCACAAAGCTGCAGTATATAAATGTATCATGGTGCAGTCAAGTATCTTCACATGGTCTCAAGTTACTGGCCCAAGGATGCCATAACTTACTTGTATTTATAGCAAAAGGATGTTCTTTGGTGAGTCCAGTATCCAAAAAAAGAGATAAATTACTTTAACTGTTTTTAACTCTATTTAAGCGTCTAATGTATTTGCAGGTTGTAGTGCTGTTGTGCTAATATGCCCTGTTCGGTATATCGATATTCTAGCATGGCTCCAAGGCTTTCAGGGGAAACTTCCATTTTGGTGTTGTTTTCTTTGTATCCAAGTCTCTCTCGGGAATTTAGGCACAAAAGAAACATGGAAGCATCAAAGCCATGTTAGGATATTGATAGATGTACATTGGGCGTGGCCTGTTGAGGACACTGTAAATGAATTTAACAAATTGTTTTCCATGTGTCTGTCCTTTTTTTATCATGAATTTTGTCATAACATTGTCAAAATAGCTGTGGATCCACGAGATGATAGCTGAGTGGATCCGCAGACTACTTTGACAATGTTATGACGAAATTCATTGTCAAAAACAGGACAGACGCATTAAAAACTGACATCAATTAGTTTTTTACGATAACAAATTGTCAAATCGTCTGCTCTCGTTCGTTGGCGCATCGCATGAATTATAAATTCATGTGTCTGTCCACTGATTGACAATAAAAATTAGTCAATGAGCGCCCAGGAATTTTTGCAGTTATCGTAAAAATAAAGATATACACTGTATTGCAATACACCATTTTGCTAATGATCAGTTCCTGGTGAATTGTGGGTAGATCCAGTCCTTTGTGGGGGCAAACGGGCAAAATTACAATTTCAATTTATGTCCTAAACTGGCCGTTTGCCCCCACAAAGGACTGGATCTACCCACAGTTCAAAAGGAACTGATCATTAGCAAAATGGTGTATTGGACATAAACTACATGTATAATACTTACATGTAAGAATCCCAAAAGGAGGGAGGCTGACCAGCATTCAAGCAGGTGAACTCAGGACTACCTAGAGCAAATCCAGATAAAGGTAGGTTGGAGGATTTGAACTAGGTACCTCCAAATTTCAGTTCTAACACCTTAAACCACTCCTGTATGCCGCCTCTACAAGTCAGCAATGTCAGATAGTGTAGTTATGGTCTTCGATTCAACCTTAAGGTTCAAATTATCTTCTGATTCAAAGTTATGTTGTGCCATCACCTGCTTGTTTTTTGGTTTATCTACTTTTACATAGGTCTGCCACCTTGTAGTTATTACAGACAAATTTGAATCTTAAATACTTGTACTGTACTTTAACCAAGGTTACATATTTTTGTCTAGATCCATAAAGCCTCTTTAACAGAGCTTTTCCATATCTTTTCCTGTTCATTCAGTATGTGCCTATTCCCTCTATAGATAACTGATGAAGGCATTTATCACCTAACAAAGCAGTGCACAAAACTCCATTCAATTAACCTGCACAGCTGCGAGGTACTGTAATTCATTACAAAATATTTTAGTCATCATGTACATGTATGATAATTGCATACAGTTTCATACTGGTCAACTGTTTGCCTGCAGAAGTCAACATTTTGTTGCTTCAATTGCATTAGCTGATCACTGTCCAGTTAGCAACAGTTCTCTTCAAAAAATTGATGGCTTCTTTTCAAGTCTTAACATGTTAGCTTGGCATCAAGGTTATTTGTTAGTCACGTATTACAAACAACAGTTGAATACTAATTTTTGGAACCTCCAAGGGAAACAAATGCTGGTACAAAAGGTTAGATAGTCTAAGGGTAAAATGGCATTGTTCGACTGGGAGGAGGGAAAATTTGGTTCAAGTTATTGTGAAGTTAAGAACATAGAGGGTTTGAGAAATTGGGCTTCCAAACAAGTAAGCAATGTTTTTTATCCTGACAGCTTTATTTCCTTACTCCAGCTACACAATGTGTTGAATCTAAAAAAACTGTTTGTTCAATCTTGAGAGTGTACCTGTCTTTTGCACTATGAAGAACATTGTTAAACTTGTCATTAAATGGCAACAAAGCAGCCAATTAGAAAAAGGGAGCAAATTATACTATACAAAAACAGTAGGAGTATTACATTTGTATGTGTGAGCCTTAAACCAATGTTGCTCCTTCTGTGTTTCTCCATCCTTTAGAACATAAAAGATGCAGCTATTAAGGCAATTGGTGAGCACTGTAGGGAGATATCATTTCTCTGCGTGTCTGGGTGCATACAGCTGACCGATGTAGCTCTTCAGTTTTTGGGCTTAAGAAGTCATGAACTTAGGTAAGAAAGCATGTATCAGGAATATTAAGAGTCTAGAGGATCACTTTTTGAAACCAAGAAATAGTAAATAAATTTGATTTAGACCATAATACAGTTCAACTGTGTTTAAAAAAAAAGAAAACAACAAAATGGAGCTCAATATGTCACTTGCCTCATGTGCAAACTGTGCCAATTTGGTTTGGAGTAAAATCTGAGAAAATACAAAATTGAAGAAGTAATTTAAGAGATGAAATTATTACTTTTTTTATAAATTTATCAATTGTTAAATGTGGTAGTGAGAAAATGTTTTCTGGGCTGATGAAAATGTAAGGTTACTGCATCCTTAGGCCTAATTACAGCTTGCCTGAGAGGCAAGCTGAAAAACTTGCCACATCTTTTTCTTTGCACCCTGCATTTTCTCTTTTCCCTCCATCTGTCCTCTCTTTTCATGGTTAGTCTAGGCTTTTTGGTTAAAATGTGCATCAATTTTCCCCCTATGGCTGCAGAACATTAGAAGCTGCCCAATGTTCACAGTTCACAGATGCAGGATTTCAAGCGCTTTGTAGGGTAACAATCAGTTTCTTGATATTCACAATAAAAGTTATTTTTTGACTAGTCAAAACTGTATGTAACAAGTGTGGTGTAAACAAGACATGCTGGGAGAATTTTTCACACACTGTATGTTGCCATGGAAACTCTTACTTGAGCCCAGAAGAAGTCGGAAATTACATACTTGCCAGTAGCCTCAGTACATGTGGTGTATTGTGTGTGCATCACAGATCAACTGGGAAACCATCATGTTATCTCTTTGGCTAAAAGAAAATAATGCTCATTTTGTTTTACATGTATTTGATGCAAAAGGTCTGCAGTATACTTTTACTTACTTAAAGTCTGTTACTTTCTTTTATGCTTTTCAGTGACCTACAAGGTCACTGTGAATTGCTTATCACGGTTTGCCTGTTTTCAGGGCTGTAATAATCTTCAACGTATGGACTTGGAAGAATGTGTTCTGGTAAGGTGTTACTATAGTTCAATGTCACCCTGGCTTCAGAGATCCTTTGCAACAATTCAACAATGTGGCATAGAAAGTAGTTGATATGTGTAAATAAAATAGTATGTGGTTTTTTTTTCCTTCTTAGATCACAGATTCAACTTTGAATCACCTATCACTTTGGTGTTCTGGACTAGAGAAACTTGTAAGTATCTTTAAGAACAGGAGTTCTCTGGTTGTTTACCCCTTCCCCTCCAAGAAAAGATGCCTTGGGAGTGGGCAGGGGGGTGAAACTAAAGAGGATGGTCTTCCATTGTTCCTGTTCATTTTTCCTGTTCATTGTCTCTGTTCATTGTTCACATCATCAGCTTGAACAACAGTGGAACAAGGAATAGGCTGGGGCAGATTTAGGGGCTCTGGCAGGTTTGGTTGAACACCCTAAGTGAAAACTGAGACCTAGCGTGCTCACATGGCCTCAGAATGGTAGAATTACCATTTCTGGGGACTTTATATGCTTGATTACCAGCTGCTGCTTGAGAAAGGAGCCTGTGCTCTACCCTCCTCCCCCCCCCCCCTCCCTCCCCTGAAGGCAGAGGAATGTAGACCAGCCTCAAGGGAGTGGCGGTTATAGAGCCTAAGAACGCCCTTATAGGAGAGGGCCTTAGGCAGTCCATATGTCAAACCCTGTCCTGTATTGGCCCCAGCCATAGGCATGAACATAGACCTGGGTAGAATAAAGATAACTTTATTTATACACGGTATTTCCATCAGTTAATTAAGTTAATTATCTATAGTAATGTAACTAACTACCTAACTACAATAAAATTTATTAATAACAATTGAATAAAAATAAATAAACATTCTGCTTTTCATGGAGGCCGTGTCTAAAATATACTCAAAATTAAGGTGTTACTTGCAGCTAAGCTATTACTTGAAACTGTGGCGACTTAATTTAGATTTGAAATCGGTAAGTGAAGACGCTTGTCGTAGGTCAACAGGTAAATTGTTCCACAACTGAGCTCCGCTATACAAAAAGCTTCTCTTGAGATAATCATTTCGAGGTTGTGGAAGAACTAATTTGTTTTCGGTATTCCTTTAACGATAAGCACTTACATTGTCACGATATACAAATCTTGATCTAAGATAATCAGGTGCCATACCATGTAATGTTTTATACAGTAGAATAGACTTCTGTTCCAATCTTTGATAATAGAGTCTTCTCCACCCTAGTGCGCGGAACAGATCATCCAAATTACTATCATAGCTCGCAGACATTAGGACGCGAGCTGCGCGATTTTGAAGCCTTTGCAGTTTTTCAGAAAGGCCCTTGTTACAGTTTCCCACACTACATTGTAATAATCAAAATGTGGTTGAGTAAGACTATTATAAACTTTAACTAGAACATTAAAAGGAGTAAGATGCCGAATTCGTTTAATTGCACCAATGGCACAAGCTATCTTCTTAGAGACGTTTTCAATATGACACTCCCAGTTTATATTATGATCGACATAAACTCCAAGGGATTTAGCAGAGGTTACTTGTTCTATTTCGTTTTCGTTTATAGTAAGAGAGGGACTTTCCGTTTATAGTAAGAGAGGGATTTGGCTGTTTCATCATACCTAAGTGGGAGCGCTACGCTGTACAACAACTCAGAATGAAGATATAGTGTTTTGAATAGTACCTCCTACCATTTTATTTCACTGGGTTATTCCAAGTTTTCATATTATGTCATATTGACAGAAAATTATCCCTGTTTTGGTGAACTTTTATAACGACACTTCATGATTCCGAAATGTATAATAGAGATTGCTTACTTTCTCTGCTCCTTCAATCCAAGACAGTAACAAAACACTGGATTTCTTGCTTGTGGTTAACATAATTTGCCTTTTTGACAAATAGATTATTATATCCACTGCTCTTAAAGTACAGTTTACATGTACGTGGTTGATGTTTTGCAGAGTGAAAATGAATATAAAATTTACAGAAGTGTAGGCTCAGCTTGTTTTATCACTGCATCAACTGTTATTGTTTTAGAGCTAGGAAGCATTGTTTCTGTTGTTTGGTTTATTGTTCCTTTAAAGGATACCAAGCCATTCATGTGAGACCTTACGAGAGCTGCTACACGACCTGACATCTAGGTGTAATTTTGAGTAACTGTTACATGTATGAAATGTGAACTGAGCCTTAATGTTTTGTTTTTCGTCAGAGTCTTTCACACTGTGAGTTAATCACAGACGAGGGCATCAGACAGTTAGGTGGCAGCCCATGTGCAGTGGATCATATTCAGGTGCTGGAGCTGGATAACTGCCCTCTCATCACAGACAACGCCCTAGACTATTTAATGTAAGTTTACATATACACACAACTGTACATACAACTGCATAGCTGTATGCTATTAAATATCGCTAGTAAATAGTTACTAGTCGTTGAGGCCCTAAGTTGGTTAACACCTAGCCGGTTAACCCCCAGCCAGAAGTCGATTAGCCCCCCAATTCACGCTTAATGAACAGGAAAATGACAGTGTTGTTGACTTCTGGGTTGGAGGCTAAACGGGGCTAAAGGGTTAGGAACTAAACGGCTGGTACCGTTAGTACTGTATGCTTACCTTACCCGGATTCACAATCAGCCAATCACAAGCCATGTCTCTTGTCTTGATATATGATCAATAGCCTCCATTTGGCGCGAAAGTAGGCCAGGATGTTTTTCAGCGGACATTGTCTGTTCTGAGAAGCGAAAAGTTTTCCGAGAGCGAAACTCGAGGAAAACTGTAAGCTTTGAGGAACAGATCATGTCAAAGGACAAATATCCCAGCATATTTTCGTGCCAAATGGAGGCTATTGTGTTAACTATTCTTCAACTCTTTTTCGCAACGAGCGCAGTTTTTCAAATTTGGGAGATTTTTAACAACTATTCACCGAAGTGGAGGTGGCTAGCGATGGATATTTACCGAGCTGCGAAGCGGCGAGGTAAATATCTACTGCTAGCCACCGACACTGAGGTGAATAGTTGTTTTAGTATATACTAAAACAGTGAGATAATATAGGCCACAAAAAAATAATTTGGATGGTTTCTTCACTTGTCACGGATGCAAACCGGGACGCCATTTTTGCCCGAGTTGCTCGGAGGTAAATAGCACAGGATATTCGGAGTTTTACTAGCCAATCAGCGCGCGCCTTCAACGCTATCCACTGTTTTAGTATATACTAGTTAACAATTGGACTACGAGCCCTCGTTTTCTACGAGCAGATAGTCAACTCGGCTGCGCCTCGTTGACTGTCGCTCGTAGAAAACGAGGGCGAGTAGTCTAATTGTTTTAGTATAAATTTACCATAGCCTCGTTGCATAAAAAGAACAAACTATCAAGTAACACGTAGAAAAGAACTGTTCTATTATGTTACATCAAGTTCAAACGTAATGCGAGATGTGCACTGATGCGTAACGTTTTCTATTAGCAGATAGAAAACGGCAATATAGCCAATCAAATTCACGGATTCACAATAGACTACGGTAAATTTATGCTAATCTCGGATATTCCCCAGTGTTTTAGCCTGAAAATATTCGGTCACGTGACGTCTTTAGACCAATCGAGCGCGAGCAAAAATATTTGATGGATTTATAACCTACCTAGTCGACGCTAGTATGGTTAATTTTAAATTGAGCAATTTTTTCGTGAGTCAGATGATGATTGAAAGGTGATGGAATATTAAACTGGTGGTTAAATATAGACCATTTGTTCGCAGACGTAATATAGGATGTCAAAAATTTCCCGCCAAACCTAAACTGGCGGGCGCTGGTTTGCCGATGTTTGCTGACGTCCTGAAACTTCCTCGCTTGTAAAATGGAGTCGGAGTTTCCAGATTTCTCGTAGCCTCTTCCAGGCGTTCAATTAGTTAACAGCAGCTGCCAGCAGTAAATGCTTACAATGTAATATGATCTTTTTTTGGTACGCTTCGGCGGCGTATCAGGCTCATTTGGTCTCTTGGCTGACTAATCGCCGAAATACGAATCATGGCTGGGCCAAACTTACCTTATATGCCCCAAAGCGTACCACAAAGGTGCGATAAAGTAAAAGAATTATCCTGTGATATTCTA
>JAEMPF020032751.1:0-20668 GCA_022496165.2 Catalaphyllia jardinei
TGAAAACGCATCAAATGTTTTCCGTCCACACGACGCCGGAGGAATTTAATAACGTAGCAATCACCAGTCATCAGTTTTGGATTTGTGTTTGAGGAAAACTCGTTCAGGGAAATCATATCATCATTTTCGAAAAGTTCCGTTTTCAAAAGTCTACTAAAACGAGAAGCCGGCGTATTCAAATTTCCTCGATTTGAAGAGCATTTTCGAAAAACTTTGTTTTTAAGACGGATTAGTGTGGACGGTAGTCCTGATGGTACTTGTAGATATAAGCCTCCGTTTTCAAATTTCTCCAGCGTTGTTTAGACGAGGCCTTAGATTTGTCTTCGCAGTGGTTTTTAAAACCACGTGGTTTCTCATAAATGTACGTAGCCTATCAGCTAAAGAGACGTTTCGCAATTGACCAATCACAAGCGAAGACGCGGGCAAGGTCCTGCGGTGGCGGGACAATTTTGATTTCGTGGACAAATCAACTCTGTTACAGCTACCTCTAGTGCCAAACATTTTAAAGCTGAGCAAAAGTAGACTTTTTTTGGCCTCACAGGAAATTACTTCAGTTTGGAAACCGCCGACCGGTTAGCTCAGGTGATAGAGCACCGGACTGCTCTGCAGGTTCAAATCTCGACCGGACAAACACTCAGGGTCTTTCAATAACTGAGGAGAAAGTGCTGCCTTTGTAATGACATCTGCAAATGGTTAGACTTTCAAGTCTCGGATAAGGACGATAAACAGGAGGCCCCGTCTCACGGCACTGGTGTGGGACGTTAAAGAACCCACACACTGTTCGAAAACAGTCGGGCACGTTGTCCCCGGTGTGATGGTTTATCACTTATTCTGTTCTGGGGGCACCTGTGTATAATGTATCCTACTATTCTCTCCAAGATTGTGGACTGCGTGGCTAAAATTTGCGCCTAAATAAGCAGTCTGGCAAAGTCCCCCACAAAGTCTTGTAAAGCGCTTTTGAGTATCAGGATAAAGCGCTATATAAATGCTGTATATTTATTATTGTTCGTAAGTTCACTGAGGGGCCTTAGGGCTATTTTTCTTCCTTATCAGTCACCGGTAAATCGATCTCAGAATCATTCAGATGCATTAAAGCATCATTTGCAATCATTTGTATTTAACAATACTTCTTGCTGAACTTGTTTAATTTATTTAACATTTTGAAAGATGTTAATATTGCAAGTGTTCAGTTCCATTGTGTGCAGTGTTCGTAAATCCTTTGTTTATACGAAACTCGTTGCAATTGTTTTTTTAGTTTTTACATGAGCGTCTGAATCAGAATAGGAAGGCTTTATATGTAAGTAATTTCCAGGGAAGTGCCATCTGCTACTTAATAGCGCATTAGGGGCATCTCGAATATCTCGGCTTTTTGTTATGTAGATCGTCCAATTTTCGCGTTCGCTTCACAGATAGCTACCGCGTTAAAATTCCGAGCAATTTATGTCTCGCCCGTTAAACATTTTATGAGAAGGGATGTCACCAATGGCAATACGATACGGCAATTTGTGGAAGAAACATACGGTAATTTGTCAATCAAATTCAAGGCGAACGTTTTTCATGATCCACAATGGGAAAGAGTTTTAATGTCCGTTCTAAATCAGTATGTTCCACTGGTTTTAGTTAACGTTCTCAAGTAAATGTGACCATATTTTATTCCAGATGACGGTTCCACTTAACTGTCAGCTCTTTACTATATTGAAAGCCTTATACCTCCAAATGGGATCTCTCTTAATTTAAGTGTTTTCATTACTGATAATGTACTTAACGATATTAAATATTCATGAAGAGGTTTCTTCCTTTTCAGTTTTTCTTGAACATCTGTCAGTCGAGCTTAGAGCAGTTTTCAGTTCTTATCTCGAGTGCATAAGCAAAAGATATTCTGCCGACCCTGATAACAGCTTTTGTTAGATTTGATCGCATTGTGCTTTGAATCCTTATATGTCTGGGAGAGTGATCAAGATTTCGTTTCTCGCTACGTTGTCAATACATTGTCAAGTATACAATTGGGGAATTGAGAAAAAAAAACAAGTAAATTAGAATGCGAGTTTGTTGGACGAATCACCCTTGAAGGGTGTGTCAAAGAACGCTCTGTAACAAAAGTAACTTTCCTAGTGGGTTACTTGTCGAGATAAAGTTGAAATCCAAACGGGAACGAGAGTTTCACTTTCAAGAGTTCAAACTGGCGCTATTTTTGCCGAACGACTTGTACGCTTTTCCTGACTGCCGTGCTCTCTCTCGATTCGAATCTGCTCATATCATTAGTATTTACCTCTTACTAACCTTCTTCGAGGGCAGCACTTTAAGTTACAGAGGGAGTATTTTCCCCCTATCGATTTATGACTCAAGCGCGAAGCTCTTGCGCCATATGGGCATAGATCGAAAGGGAATAAACCAGGCTCCTTAAATTACAGCGCGGATCAGGTAGACGGAGTAAGTAAGTCATTTAATTGTTATATCTCTCCATGTACTTGACGGGAACAGTTTTAAATTAACGGGCCGTACAGTTGAATATGCCGCGCTAAATTGGCCAGTCACAGCGCGCGTTGTTTTTTAAAAGTGCAACAAAACTTTGAATCGAGCAAGGGCTGAATTGAACACGGAAAGTTAGAGAGGCTTCTGTTTGCTGGTTTTTTAACTCTACTTATTCAGGGGACTTTGTGTTTTTCTTATTCTTCAGATCTCCGCACAATGACGGAGAGGCTAAAGAGTGGGTATTTCAGTTCCAAGAAGTTGTTCATTGCCGATATGATGAGAATTTTTACAAACTGCCGTACTTACAACGCTCCGGAGACCGAGTACTACAAGTGTGCTAACACGGTGGAGAGGTTTTTCCTAAGCAAAGTCAAAGAACTTAGAAAGACGTGAGTTTCCTTGTTGTTGCTACGGGAACACCAGACGCGAAAGCGATTTCCTCTCCGGGATCACAGCGTTATTTAAAACGACCACTGCTCTGAAAAGCAAAGTGGAAAGAGATTAAATAGATTGCTCCTCTGAAAATATTTATTTAATAGAAAAGACCTCTTGAAAAAGAGAATATCTTTGTACTGTCACAAAAGAAATCATTAACTGAAAGATTGCCAGTTGTGATTGAAAGCCTTCAAGCAACTAATCGTTCTTTTCCATCTGAGCCACAGCGCCAAAACCCCCCCCCCCCCCCACAACCCCCTCCGCCCAAAAAAGAAGTCAAAGCAAGCTACCTAATGGACTCCGCCTACAGAATAGTTTGTACATATACCTGAAAAGGATGTCCATGCGTGGAAAAATAAAGAACTGTTAATTTTGATTTGTTGTTGTTATTGCTGTGTTGGAGTGCACTGGCTATCCACTATCCGTTTGGGTGGTAATACTAGCTGGTCTTCTTAAATTTAATTATTTCTTGGTGAAAATAAGGTTCCTTTTCTATGGTGCCTGTTACTGTTAATTTATTTGAAAATTGAGAAAGTCAACTTGCCCGTAATCAAAGTCTAAGTTCTTAAGTGGGAGATCTTGTTTTTCTTCTTTTTTTTTTTTTGGTGAGAAGATCTGATAAGAAATATTTCTGTCCACACGAAGCATATAGTTAGGCCGTTGTTTACCTAACTTGCACAGGTGAGCGCACTGCCCATGCTAACAAAACATTTTCCTCTTTGTTAGCATGGCATAAAGGTCCTCGCAAAACCGGAAGATCCAACCCTACGTAAGATTAAACAGCTTTCTGATACCAAAAACATGCGCTATATTCACTTGCTTTAATACACGGCAATCCTGACCATAGACAGCAATGGTTTACTGTGGAGATTGTGTGGAGTGTTCATAAGTCGACAAAGGGTTTTCATATGAGAACTTTCTTTTTCCCACTTTCTTTGTTCCTGTTGGTACGTCTATGAAAGTGATATATATTTATGTGTACTGTTCTATGAAATACTCAACGAGACTTTACTCGACTTGAATGAAAACAACAGCTTACCATGGGATATTAAAACTACCAGCCACATAACCGTATTATTAAAAACTAGATCATGGGAGTATGCAATTCGAGAGTTTTGATTGGCTTAGCCATCATGGTTATGAGCCATTATACCATGATCTACAAACATGGCCTTTTTATTTTTATCGTAGTCTAGTTTTCTATATTTTGGGGGCGTTTTTAATAAAACAATTATTCCACTCGCGCTTGTTAGATATGAGATGATTATAGCCAACTCGGCGCTACGCGCCTTGTTGGCTCTCTATCATCTCGTATCCAACGCGCGTTCGTGAAATAGTTGTTAACTATTACGGCTAAAAAATGTTTAAGGGAGCAACCGGAACGATGATCCTGCTGGTATATGTTGGATCAATGATCTAATCGGCTTCACAAATAAAATGATGAATATGAAGGCAGAAACCGACACAACGTAGAATGTTTTTGGAAGGGTCTTCATTAAGTACTACGCCCCTTGCTACCATGCCAAACACCCCACAGAGAGAGTCGCACGGCTATTTGTGAAATCCATCTTTTTCAAGAAAAAAGGAACCTTCAAAGCTAAACCCACTTTGAAAGTGAAATTTTACAAATAGGAAATTATGTTGTTTAAGAGTAGAGGTTGACCGAAGATCATCGTAGAAAATACTGAAACAAAAAAACCTGAGAGTCGTGACCGGAACTGTGGCTCGCCGCACTTGATTTTAGTTCAGGGTGACCCCCCGTCGTTTAGTAAGTCTTTTTCGATGCACGAAATTGTTTTGCTTCGGGCCTAACGAAAGAAAAAAGTAGACTTTAATAAATGTAATAAAATGTTAGTTCGGATTAAAATATTTCTAGCAAATCAAACCTAAAGTCCTTTCAGTTCGGATTACCAGTCAGTTACCACGTTTCTGTCTTCCGGTTTTCATACCGGAAGTGAGAACTCATTACCCACAAATCTCGACGCGAGCATCTGGCTCTGGAAAACAAAAAACACAGAGTTCAAGCAACAGCTCGGAAGCTGTGTCGTCGACTTCGAGAATACCTGCGAAATTCATGTGCTCTAACCATACCGTTCATCCAAACTATAACCATACACACGCCAGAGTTAATTCTAGAAGCAGATTTGAGGTAAGTGAGCGAGTTTTTCGGCCAAGGTTGGGTTAATTTGGCAATGGTGAGCGACTATTCAAACAAAAGTCTTTTAGGTTTCTCTCTCTCGGTGCTAAAGAAATTCAGTTAAATGTCTGGCTGGAGCAAAAGTTTGATATCAGTTCATCATTTCATGCCTTATTTTATAGATTGTTATATGTTTATCATTTTCTTACGTGCTTTTCATTTTCCCTTCGTAAAACAAGTTTCTTGTCTTGAGCAAGCATTTCCTGTCTCCTCGCTCTCGAGAAAGCTCGATTGTTTTCCCATTTGATGTTTTGTTTTGCCCTGTTTCGTTTTGTGGACAAGGTTGTCGCTTGGGATGCAATGTAAAAAGTAAAAATATTTATCGAAACATTCTTGCTGGGATGTGCATTGAGTGTCGTGCCCCCTAGCTTTCATGAGGCCATGATATTATTACGGTGCGATTAGCTGGCTGGAAACTTTGCCCGGTTGTGTTATGATGTGCGCGGCTTGCAATAATAGATTCTCGTTGATCTAAAAACTTGCGGCTTTAGACTCAGAATTAAAACATATTACGGAATTTTCACTTCTTTCATTGGACAGATTTGAGAAATTTGTCTATTTGGCGGTGTGTTAGCAGTTTTATACCGATCAGTGTATGTTCGAGCAGAATTTCGCACATTCCCGCTCCCATCGACTTGCTCCATTAATTGCGAAAAGCGCGAATATAATTTCTATTTAATTTTAGAAACCGAAAAACTGCTCCTTTCGAGTAAACGTCAGACACTACGTTTTCATATCAAACAGAAAGGGATTTCGTTTACACGGTTGAATGAAATTTAAGTTGCGTAAGTGAAAAAATTATCTCCACTACTGCAAAGACGTTGTCCGAAGAGTTCGAACTTATTTTCAACACCAGATTTTATACACTTCTCGTCTGTCTTCATTGATAAATGAGTGTTGCTTTTTTATAGGAATGTATGGATTTTCTCTGCCAGACTGATAAGTCATATAGAAAGCTTAGTTACAAGCGATCGATATATTGGGCGCTAAAAATTGCTCGTGTAAACTGCAAAAGCGGTCTTTATTATGAAGCGCGAGCTGTCGTTGAAAATCTCAAAATTTGTGTGGGCACGTCTTTACTGCGAAACAAATATAAACCTAATAACATGTCGAATCTTATTTTAATTCCAGCTCTACAATTTCAACACCAATGAGGATCAAGCGTTAATAAACAAGAAACTTCCTAAGGAACTTATTTTAAGGTAACTTGGGACTTTGTTGTTTTTGCTCTGGAAATGCAAACATGTATACTAAATACTCTCACCATACCCAAGAGAATTTTGATACCCTTGTTATGTCCCAGCACAGCTGACTGAAATGGCTGCTATAATTTGCATTGTAATATGCATGGGTATATAAATACCTTGCAGATAAAGAGATAAATTTTTTGGCAACAGTTATGGAGTGGAAGCAACGTTAATAATTCACTGCAATTTAAAATTTTGCCTGCTTGACATAGTTTGTGATTTTAAGTCAAATTGACACATTTCAGGAGCCCTTAAGTACATATTTCTAATAGACAAAGGTGTATAAAAGCTACATTAATTTGACTTTATGAATATTATACAATGTTATAATTATTTTTCTAGCAGAATGTTTAATGATAAATTGTTTCATTATTCACTGATTTGTTAGGGCAAAAAGATTAATTCTGCTGTGCTTGTTTACCAGCACTGAAAATGAATAAGCCTGCATGTATATTGTATTCTTCATTACTTTTTTTGCTATAAATTTTATACAAAAAAATTCACTGTGTTGTTGCTCAAGACAACAGCACTGCAATGACAGCACCCTGTCACAAATATCACTTTATATGTCAATGTTTGGCCAGTAATGTAGAGATTGTTTTGGGGTTTCTGGACCACTTAAAACCTTAATTAAAATGTGAATGTCACATGAGAAATCATACTGTACACATTTGTACCACATGAAAGTACAGATGTTGCAAATAAGTATTATAGCAGTGAAATTTGTTCTTGTGCACTCAGGCCCTGCTAACCCATACAGCAGTCCAGGTGATCCCAGTTTCTGAAGTATGAAGCAGTTATGTAGTACTGTAAAAGTATTTATTCCTTTCTCAGGATGGCATTAACCAACAGTACAGTTCACTTTTGGGTCAAGTTTCTTGTCTAACCACAAGGTCACAATGTATCATGCTATATGCTTGCTTTTTTAGAAGTTCACAGTGAAGTTGTAGCTAACCAAAGCTTGAAAAAAAACCCACTGCACTTTAACGAGGTGGTTTTATATCTTTGAGGTATTATGTATGACATTATTTAATAGGTAAACTTTTTTCTTTGTCTAGGATTTTTTCATTTCTAGATGTAGTTTCTCTGTGTCGTTGTGCACAGGTTTCCAAGGTAAGCAGCTGTACAAATGTGAAGTTTAATTGAAAAAGAAAATGGACTTTTGTATAAGAACTGAAACCAAAAACATGTTTACATAACTGTAGAACAGGCAGCAATTGTTTCAATTAAAATATGAAGAACCCTGTTATATGTAATACATGTACATATACATCATGTAGTAGCCTTGGTTTTGCCTTTGCTTTAAACCGGTTAAAAAAGTTGGTCAATTTAGGAAAACCAATTCAAGTTTTGGTGATTGAATTGACCCTAAATTTTATTTCCTTTAGCTTTGGAACGTGCTAGCTCTAGATGGAAGCAACTGGCAAAGGGTGGATTTGTTTGATTTTCAAACTGATATAGAGGTACATTTTATATGTTCAGTTTACATTTATATGATACAATGTACATTTAGGTCAAATATTCTTGCAGTCTGATTGCTTCTTACTATTGCCAGGAATGTTTGAAACATGCTCCTTGTGACTTAAAAAGACTGCCTTTTTGTTTAACCAGATACAACAGGTATTTGTGTCAACAACAAGCTAGGTAACTGTGTACATGTTCATGGAACATCTGCACAATCTCACCTGGGCTTGGATCTCTTTAGGCTAGTATGATCTCTGTAATGAACATGCCACTATTAACTTTGTAGGAGATTGTGGTGCTTAACCTTTCGAGAAGATGTGTAGGCTTCCTCAGAAGTCTGAGTTTAAGAGGATGCAAGAGTGTAGGAGATGGAGCTTTAAGGTAATTTTCCCAGGAAATTCATAATTGTAGTTGGATCCCGCTAATTTGAACTCAGTTGTTTCAAATTCCCCGTTATTTTGAACTCAAAACCATTTCCCTCCAGGGAAATTGTTCTAAGTCATTTACTATCTGCCATTTCAAAATCCCACTATTTCAAAAGTCAAAATAGCGAGGTTTAACTATACACATGTCTGTGTATGTCTAGTAATATTTCAGAGCCTGCAGATGATAGCGGAGCACTGGAAGCCCGAAGGGCCGCCAAGCAGAGCCCTATATTCATATAAGAAAAAAAGGAAACCCTTGAGTTGATTTTCTCATGGTGATCATGGCTAGCTGTATTGCGGTATTGCTCATGGAACCCTGTATATTAAAAGTTATTATTAAGTGAATAAATGAACTGTTATTTCAAAAAGCGTGAAAGAATAAATAACAGTTATATAAAACTTTGCAAGGGTGAAAACAATTACTGCTGTCCCAGTAGTTCACTTGTATTAGTACTGTTATGTAGTCCCTCAAATAAACAGGCACATGTCGTACAAAACAGATTGAAGCTTGTTAAAACATGTTGGCTATTTACAAGATATGGAGGAATTGAACTCAAGATACAAATCCATCCAGTGTCAGGGAGAAGATCATTTGATCCTGGGATCTTCGTATGGCAAGTCCAGCAGCCTAATCACTATGCCATGCTACATGTGTACCTCCAGAGATCTATTTATAGAGAGAGACCTGCCCATAATGCATGTCGTTTCGTAAACTGTCTTTGGACGTAACATCGAGTAAATAAACATTTTGCATTGTCTCTAGCATTGGACAAAGTGACATTATTTTTAATTTGTTCTTCTGGACTTCCTTTTCAGGATATTTGCTCAGCAATGTAAAAATATTGAAGAACTAGTTTTAGATGGATGTAAAAGAATTTCAGATAGGTGTGATTTATTTCTTTCTCTTTAACTTAATATTATTACATTTATGCATACATGTAGTACTATACAATCATGTAATTATTTTAAAACCAAAGATGTGTGGATCAGTAGTGTATTATCTTGTTACATGTTACATCTGTAGTAGTAATAAGCATGTTAAAATGTATGAGTTTACAGTTTTTAGTATGCAATGTGCCATTGGGTTGTTCCAGAAAAAATCCACACACTCCCAATGGATGAGATTCTGGACATTCTTGCGGGAGGGGGATCAAAAACTCTGGAAATCCAGGTGGGAAGAGGGGTTGAACTTGAAAAAGTCTTCTGCAGGGGTCATTTCGACCAATAGTTCACACGATTCAAACTTGTAGGTCGGTGACACTTCAGCATTCTCAGACCCTGAAAATAGTACAAATACATGTATTTTGTTCACATATTTCTCACCTAACGTAGATGATAATCTAAGTTCCTTTGCAGGTCCTTTTAGAGCAGAAAATGCGACCAACGAGATTTTAAAGAATGAGCTGTCGCAACATTGTTGCAATGAAGAGTTTGAAATGCCTGACACATTTCTACTTGTACCCAGACCCAGCACGCTACCATTGCATAATTTCATATTAGCTCCATTGAAATCTCAGTTGCACTGGTCGCACTGAATGAATCTGAAAGCCATCTTTAGCCGGTTTTAAAATACTGTAATTCGTTGAATGCATTTGTTAAAATTTCATTTCGTGAATGGGAGTTGTTTCAAGTGCTTTTGTCTTGGCTAAGTTTTCTTCAGCACACATTTTATTTTACCGATTTACAAATGAACGCCCAAAGACTTTTTGAAAACTATGGCGGACTGAGAAAGCTCTTCACAACACGAGTTTGAACTTTCCTTCCACTGTAGATTAGAACTACAGGCTCTTGAAGGTAGGATATGTGAATCAAGTTATCCAGTCTTTTTTAGTTATAAAAGAATTTGAACAATAAACAAGTTTAGACTTTCGTTCTTTGAAAGGTTTTGATTTAGAAGTTCTTGATCTTCAGTGGATGAGACTGACCTTACAGTGTATGTCTCGAAAAGGAATGACTGTTGAACTGTTTTATCATATTCTCTACTAATAATAGGACCATATTTAACGCAAAGAAAGAAAAAGGGCAATTGACACTCGTTCGCTTTTTCGCATTTTTGCTCCTTTCTTTTCTTAGTTACATATGGTAGAATTTTTGATATAATTTAGCTGAAGCTTTAGGAATTAAAAGAGAACATCTTCTAGATGTGGTTGTTCATATTTTCTATTAAAATAAATTACATTTAAGCCTAATATTTTTTCCCCGGAAATCCAGGTGGGAGGGGGTCTTTTGTCTTGGAAATCCAGATGGGGGGTCTTGTGCTTCAGAAAATCCAGGTGGGAGGGGGGTTAAAAACAATCCCATCTGTCAGGGGGTGGGGATTTTTTGAGGAATAATCCATTCTAGAAAATATCCATTCTCCTCCCACAGAAGAGATTGGGAGTTCCTGGGGGTGGGGCTTCCCTGAGACCAAAACATTTATAAAAATATATTTATTTCTGGAATTTCCAGAGGATTGGGGGATCTTGAGAAAATCTCTTCTGTGGGAGATGTATGGATATTTTCTGGAAAGTTCTACACAATTGTTGCTAGCTACATTAAGTGCAACAATACATGTATGTACATGTATGGGTTATGTCTTGACCTAGCATGAGGTCAAGATGGTTTGATATTAAACAATTATTGGATGAGGTTGAGCATGATATCATGAATTATCAAAACCGAGGTCTGTGTTAGATATTGCATTTATCATGTCATGTTCACAAGCTATTGTGAATTGATTGAATGCTCTTGACCAATCAGGTTTTTCATAGTTAGTCTGATGTATAATAATAGTTATTATTATATGGCAAGGGAAATCCGAGCATTCTGATTGGTTCTTTCTTGGTCGGGATTTTACCATACTGACCATTTCCAGGGAAACGGTCCAAACCGTGTATTTTTTTTCTTTTTAAAAGCCGGCAAATTTATTTGCAGCTTAAATTACTAAAAGAAAACATGTAAAGTGCCCTATTCCTTCGAATAGAAAAAGACGATAATGAATTAGCCAGTAGTAAGACAAACGAAAGAATTGAGCAACAGCCTACCTACATCAGAGCTTGAACACCTTTGGTTCAACATGTTCAACTATTTTCGGTAATACATTTGTGTGCATGAATTTAAGCTCAATAAGCTTAATGAAGAAGAGAATGAGTTAGCAACAATTTCTAATTTCCTTCACCTCTTCACTTGACATGTAACAAAGACGTTTTCATTCAACGTACTAAATTACAATAATTTAGTTTAAAAACCAAAAAGAAAACTAGTATTGAAGCGTAAAGCGAAGGTCATGGACTAATGAAAACAAGTGAAAACCACTTAGCCAATTAACAAAAACGAATTCATAAAAGGTGCTAAGCGAGAGATTTTGGTGACTCCAATCCAGTTGCACTTGAAAGAACTGTCTGGTGAATGTTATCCCCTTACTTTGGCTCCTTATCCAGTAATTTACGCTGGTAAAATGTTCGGAAGGTGTTCAATAATTTTTTTCAAAGTCGTTGTGGCTCAGTGGTAGCTTGTTCTTTCTGAATTGCTCACCTCATCACGCGCCGGAAGTCCTTTGACCTCGCTGCGCTCTGTCCGTACTGTCACGACCTCGGGCCAATATTCCCCAGTACGGCCCTCGTGCTCAGTTAGTAAGAGGTTATTAAGTTCCAGTTTTGTTTGTTTATGGACCGAGATGGAGTCAAGGTCCATAGACTTGCAAATAGAAGATGAGGTCAATATCCATCCATCTTGACCAACCAAGCTTGGTCAATAGAGAATTTTTTTATTTTGAGACAATTTTCTTGCTGGACACAGCTAGTAGTCCTGAGCAGGCAAGCGTGAGGTCAAGATGACTAGATATTGACCAAGTTCTTTTTTGTGTGTGTATGGACCGATACAGAGTCAAGATCCATAAACTTGCAAAAAAAGGCCAATTCTCAGACCTTCTGGGAATTTTTTCTCGCTGGACATGGCAGGTAGTCCTGAGTGGGCAAGGTAGCTCCATCTTGCTCACTCAAGTATACGTAGCCAATCACAGAGCAGGATTTGGTTTATCTTGGCTGCTCACGGAGCTAGCCACATAATGAGTAAAAGCAAATCAATCTTTTTTCCTTTTTTTTCAGCACTGCTATTAGTCTTAGTAACTACAGTGGACGTCTCAAACATTTAGATGTATCATCATGTCATCAAATCACAGACAACTCTCTTAGTGCTTTAAGGTTAGCTCAAAGTAATTAAAACTGTATACAAGATCATTTTGTATAATAGTTCCCTCATCCTAATATCCACAGTATGATACAATCAAAAGTAGATGCAACTCCCTTGAAAGGGATCTTTCATTTAATTTGTTATGCCTCACAGACAACCTTTGATTCTTCAAACTGCTTCAGGTGTCATTTGAAAATGACAGTTTACCGGTAAAACATTCCTTAGTGTGTTTTGAATCACTTTTATTTTGCCCAAAATTGCCTGAATGTTTGCATGTGAATTCAAATTAACAACTGCCTCACTAAGTGGGTGCCTGAGACATCCAGGAGGTTCCACTATTAGCAGCCAGCTCCTAGATGGAGACTGCTCCCATGGCTGGCAAATCCAGGCAACCCAGCCATGAGCCCCCACACAGAAGGAGAATAAACATGCACCCGTCACACTGATAAAACAGTGGAAAGAAATGGAGGGACAGGGGAAACAGCCTCCAAGGAGTCCCCACGCTCAGGAGAAAGGCTAACGCTAGAAAAACGCTGACTAAAACACCAACAAAAGGCTACAATGCCCTATGGACCAAGAGCACGAGGAATCCGGACGCATGCGCATATATAACAAACCGCTGACCGCACGGGTAAAACTTGTGCTCCTAGTTGTTAACTCCAATTAATTGCATTTAACTGCATTTATTTTATAGATAAACATTTTCCTGTATTAACTTTTCAACCAGTGTTGGCTTCGCTTTAGGGAAAACTGGCAGCTGTTGTGCTGGCAGCAGCATCTGAAGTCCTCTTTTTTATTAATAACTTACAATTTCTTGCAACTAAGCCTGGTAATTTAACAATACATTATTTACTGTTTCTTTGTCCATGAACACTTTATTGTCATTTATGTTTTAGTAAAGGCTGCACAAAGCTGCAGTATATAAATGTATCATGGTGCAGTCAAGTATCTTCACATGGTCTCAAGTTACTGGCCCAAGGATGCCATAACTTACTTGTATTTATAGCAAAAGGATGTTCTTTGGTGAGTCCAGTATCCAAAAAAAGAGATAAATTACTTTAACTGTTTTTAACTCTATTTAAGCGTCTAATGTATTTGCAGGTTGTAGTGCTGTTGTGCTAATATGCCCTGTTCGGTATATCGATATTCTAGCATGGCTCCAAGGCTTTCAGGGGAAACTTCCATTTTGGTGTTGTTTTCTTTGTATCCAAGTCTCTCTCAGGAATTTAGGCACAAAAGAAACATGGAAGCATCAAAGCCATGTTAGGATATTGATAGATGTACATTGGGCGTGGCCTGTTGAGGACACTGTAAATGAATTTAACAAATTGTTTTCCATGTGTCTGTCCTTTTTTTATCATGAATTTTGTCATAACATTGTCAAAATAGCTGTGGATCCACGAGGTGATAGCTGAGTGGATCCGCAGACTACTTTGACAATGTTATGACGAAATTCATTGTCAAAAACAGGACAGACGCATTAAAAACTGACATCAATTAGTTTTTTACGATAACAAATTGTCAAATCGTCTGCTCTCGTTCGTTGGCGCATCGCATGAATTATAAATTCATGTGTCTGTCCACTGATTGACAATAAAAATTAGTCAATGAGCGCCCAGGAATTTTTGCAGTTATCGTAAAAATAAAGATATACACTGTATTGCAATACACCATTTTGCTAATGATCAGTTCCTGGTGAATTGTGGGTAGATCCAGTCCTTTGTGGGGGCAAACGGGCAAAATTACAATTTCAAATTATGTCCTAAACTGGCCGTTTGCCCCCACAAAGGACTGGATCTACCCACAGTTCAAAAGGAACTGATCATTAGCAAAATGGTGTATTGGTCATAAACTACATGTATAATACTTACATGTAAGAATCCCAAAAGGAGGGAGGCTGACCAGCATTCAAGCAGGTGAACTCAGGACTACCTAGAGCAAATCCAGATAAAGGTAGGTTGGAGGATTTGAACTAGGTACCTCCAAATTTCAGTTCTAACACCTTAAACCACTCCTGTATGCCGCCTCTACAAGTCAGCAATGTCAGATAGTGTAGTTATGGTCTTCGATTCAACCTTAAGGTTCAAATTATCTTCTGATTCAAAGTTATGTTGTGCCATCACCTGCTTGTTTTTTGGTTTATCTACTTTTACATAGGTCTGCCACCTTGTAGTTATTACAGACAAATTTGAATCTTAAATACTTGTACTGTACTTTAACCAAGGTTACATATTTTTGTCTAGATCCATAAAGCCTCTTTAACAGAGCTTTTCCATATCTTTTCCTGTTCATTCAGTATGTGCCTATTCCCTCTATAGATAACTGATGAAGGCATTTATCACCTAACAAAGCAGTGCACAAAACTCCATTCAATTAACCTGCACAGCTGCGAGGTACTGTAATTCATTACAAAATATTTTAGTCATCATGTACATGTATGATAATTGCATACAGTTTCATACTGGTCAACTGTTTGCCTGCAGAAGTCAACATTTTGTTGCTTCAATTGCATTAGCTGATCACTGTCCAGTTAGCAACAGTTCTCTTCAAAAAATTGATGGCTTCTTTTCAAGTCTTAACATGTTAGCTTGGCATCAAGGTTATTTGTTAGTCACGTATTACAAACAACAGTTGAATACTAATTTTTGGAACCTCCAAGGGAAACAAATGCTGGTACAAAAGGTTAGATAGTCTAAGGGTAAAATGGCATTGTTCGACTGGGAGGAGGGAAAATTTGGTTCAAGTTATTGTGAAGTTAAGAACATAGAGGGTTTGAGAAATTGGGCTTCCAAACAAGTGAGCAATGTTTTTTATCCTGACAGCTTTATTTCCTTACTCCAGCTACACAATGTGTTGAATCTAAAAAAACTGTTTGTTCAATCTTGAGAGTGTACCTGTCTTTTGCACTATGAAGAACATTGTTAAACTTGTCATTAAATGGCAACAAAGCAGCCAATTAGAAAAAGGGAGCAAATTATACTATACAAAAACAGTAGGAGTATTACATTTGTATGTGTGAGCCTTAAACCAATGTTGCTCCTTCTGTGTTTCTCCATCCTTTAGAACATAAAAGATGCAGCTATTAAGGCAATTGGTGAGCACTGTAGGGAGATATCATTTCTCTGCGTGTCTGGGTGCATACAGCTGACCGATGTAGCTCTTCAGTTTTTGGGCTTAAGAAGTCATGAACTTAGGTAAGAAAGCATGTATCAGGAATATTAAGAGTCTAGAGGATCACTTTTTGAAACCAAGAAATAGTAAATAAATTTGATTTAGACCATAATACAGTTCAACTGTGTTTAAAAAAAAGAAAACAACAAAATGGAGCTCAATATGTCACTTGCCTCATGTGCAAACTGTGCCAATTTGGTTTGGAGTAAAATCTGAGAAAATACAAAATTGAAGAAGTAATTTAAGAGATGAAATTATTACTTTTTTTATAAATTTATCAATTGTTAAATGTGGTAGTGAGAAAATGTTTTCTGGGCTGATGAAAATGTAAGGTTACTGCATCCTTAGGCCTAATTACAGCTTGCCTGAGAGGCAAGCTGAAAAACTTGCCACATCTTTTTCTTTGCACCCTGCATTTTCTCTTTTCCCTCCATCTGTCCTCTCTTTTCATGGTTAGTCTAGGCTTTTTGGTTAAAATGTGCATCAATTTTCCCCCTATGGCTGCAGAACATTAGAAGCTGCCCAATGTTCACAGTTCACAGATGCAGGATTTCAAGCGCTTTGTAGGGTAACAATCAGTTTCTTGATATTCACAATAAAAGTTATTTTTTGACTAGTCAAAACTGTATGTAACAAGTGTGGTGTAAACAAGACATGCTGGGAGAATTTTTCACACACTGTATGTTGCCATGGAAACTCTTACTTGAGCCCAGAAGAAGTCGGAAATTACATACTTGCCAGTAGCCTCAGTACATGTGGTGTATTGTGTGTGCATCACAGATCAACTGGGAAACCATCATGTTATCTCTTTGGCTAAAAGAAAATAATGCTCATTTTGTTTTACATGTATTTGATGCAAAAGGTCTGCAGTATACTTTTACTTACTTAAAGTCTGTTACTTTCTTTTATGCTTTTCAGTGACCTACAAGGTCACTGTGAATTGCTTATCACGGTTTGCCTGTTTTCAGGGCTGTAATAATCTTCAACGTATGGACTTGGAAGAATGTGTTCTGGTAAGGTGTTACTATAGTTCAATGTCACCCTGGCTTCAGAGATCCTTTGCAACAATTCAACAATGTGGCATAGAAAGTAGTTGATATGTGTAAATAAAATAGTATGTGGTTTTTTTTTCCTTCTTAGATCACAGATTCAACTTTGAATCACCTATCACTTTGGTGTTCTGGACTAGAGAAACTTGTAAGTATCTTTAAGAACAGGAGTTCTCTGGTTGTTTACCCCTTCCCCTCCAAGAAAAGATGCCTTGGGAGTGGGCAGGGGGGTGAAACTAAAGAGGATGGTCTTCCATTGTTCCTGTTCATTTTTCCTGTTCATTGTCTCTGTTCATTGTTCACATCATCAGCTTGAACAACAGTGGAACAAGGAATAGGCTGGGGCAGATTTAGGGGCTCTGGCAGGTTTGGTTGAACACCCTAAGTGAAAACTGAGACCTAGCGTGCTCACATGGCCTCAGAATGGTAGAATTACCATTTCTGGGGACTTTATATGCTTGATTACCAGCTGCTGCTTGAGAAAGGAGCCTGTGCTCTACCCTCCTCCCCCCCCCCCCTCCCTCCCCTGAAGGCAGAGGAATGTAGACCAGCCTCAAGGGAGTGGCGGTTATAGAGCCTAAGAACGCCCTTATAGGAGAGGGCCTTAGGCAGTCCATATGTCAAACCCTGTCCTGTATTGGCCCCAGCCATAGGCATGAACATAGACCTGGGTAGAATAAAGATAACTTTATTTATACACGGTATTTCCATCAGTTAATTAAGTTAATTATCTATAGTAATGTAACTAACTACCTAACTACAATAAAATTTATTAATAACAATTGAATAAAAATAAATAAACATTCTGCTTTTCATGGAGGCCGTGTCTAAAATATACTCAAAATTAAGGTGTTACTTGCAGCTAAGCTATTACTTGAAACTGTGGCGACTTAATTTAGATTTGAAATCGGTAAGTGAAGACGCTTGTCGTAGGTCAACAGGTAAATTGTTCCACAACTGAGCTCCGCTATACAAAAAGCTTCTCTTGAGATAATCATTTCGAGGTTGTGGAAGAACTAATTTGTTTTCGGTATTCCTTTAACGATAAGCACTTACATTGTCACGATATACAAATCTTGATCTAAGATAATCAGGTGCCATACCATGTAATGTTTTATACAGTAGAATAGACTTCTGTTCCAATCTTTGATAATAGAGTCTTCTCCACCCTAGTGCGCGGAACAGATCATCCAAATTACTATCATAGCTCGCAGACATTAGGACGCGAGCTGCGCGATTTTGAAGCCTTTGCAGTTTTTCAGAAAGGCCCTTGTTACAGTTTCCCACACTACATTGTAATAATCAAAATGTGGTTGAGTAAGACTATTATAAACTTTAACTAGAACATTAAAAGGAGTAAGATGCCGAATTCGTTTAATTGCACCAATGGCACAAGCTATCTTCTTAGAGACGTTTTCAATATGACACTCCCAGTTTATATTATGATCGACATAAACTCCAAGGGATTTAGCAGAGGTTACTTGTTCTATTTCGTTTTCGTTTATAGTAAGAGAGGGACTTTCCGTTTATAGTAAGAGAGGGATTTGGCTGTTTCATCATACCTAAGTGGGAGCGCTACGCTGTACAACAACTCAGAATGAAGATATAGTGTTTTGAATAGTACCTCCTACCATTTTATTTCACTGGGTTATTCCAAGTTTTCATATTATGTCATATTGACAGAAAATTATCCCTGTTTTGGTGAACTTTTATAACGACACTTCATGATTCCGAAATGTATAATAGAGATTGCTTACTTTCTCTGCTCCTTCAATCCAAGACAGTAACAAAACACTGGATTTCTTGCTTGTGGTTAACATAATTTGCCTTTTTGACAAATAGATTATTATATCCACTGCTCTTAAAGTACAGTTTACATGTACGTGGTTGATGTTTTGCAGAGTGAAAATGAATATAAAATTTACAGAAGTGTAGGCTCAGCTTGTTTTATCACTGCATCAACTGTTATTGTTTTAGAGCTAGGAAGCATTGTTTCTGTTGTTTGGTTTATTGTTCCTTTAAAGGATACCAAGCCATTCATGTGAGACCTTACGAGAGCTGCTACACGACCTGACATCTAGGTGTAATTTTGAGTAACTGTTACATGTATGAAACGTGAACTGAGCCTTAATGTTTTGTTTTTCGTCAGAGTCTTTCACACTGTGAGTTAATCACAGACGAGGGCATCAGACAGTTAGGTGGCAGCCCATGTGCAGTGGATCATATTCAGGTGCTGGAGCTGGATAACTGCCCTCTCATCACAGACAACGCCCTAGACTATTTAATGTAAGTTTACATATACACACAACTGTACATACAACTGCATAGCTGTATGCTATTAAATATCGCTAGTAAATAGTTACTAGTCGTTGAGGCCCTAAGTTGGTTAACACCTAGCCGGTTAACCCCCAGCCAGAAGTCGATTAGCCCCCCAATTCACGCTTAATGAACAGGAAAATGACAGTGTTGTTGACTTCTGGGTTGGAGGCTAAACGGGGCTAAAGGGTTAGGAACTAAACGGCTGGTACCGTTAGTACTGTATGCTTACCTTACCCGGATTCACAATCAGCCAATCACAAGCCATGTCTCTTGTCTTGATATATGATCAATAGCCTCCATTTGGCGCGAAAGTAGGCCAGGATGTTTGTCAGCGGACATTGTCTGTTCTGAGAAGCGAAAAGTTTTCCGAGAGCGAAACTCGAGGAAAACTGTAAGCTTTGAGGAACAGATCATGTCAAAGGACAAATATCCCAGCATATTTTCGTGCCAAATGGAGGCTATTGTGTTAACTATTCTTCAACTCTTTTTCGCAACGAGCGCAGTTTTTCAAATTTGGGAGATTTTTAACAACTATTCACCGAAGTGGAGGTGGCTAGCGATGGATATTTACCGAGCTGCGAAGCGGCGAGGTAAATATCTACTGCTAGCCACCGACACTGAGGTGAATAGTTGTTTTAGTATATACTAAAACAGTGAGATAATATAGGCCACAAAAAAATAATTTGGATGGTTTCTTCACTTGTCACGGATGCAAACCGGGACGCCATTTTTGCCCGAGTTGCTCGGAGGTAAATAGCACAGGATATTCGGAGTTTTACTAGCCAATCAGCGCGCGCCTTCAACGCTATCCACTGTTTTAGTATATACTAGTTAACAATTGGACTACGAGCCCTCGTTTTCTACGAGCAGATAGTCAACTCGGCTGCGCCTCGTTGACTGTCGCTCGTAGAAAACGAGGGCGAGTAGTCTAATTGTTTTAGTATAAATTTACCATAGCCTCGTTGCATAAAAAGAACAAACTATCAAGTAACACGTAGAAAAGAACTGTTCTATTATGTTACATCAAGTTCAAACGTAATGCGAGATGTGCACTGATGCGTAACGTTTTCTATTAGCAGATAGAAAACGGTAATATAGCCAATCAAATTCACGGATTCACAATAGACTACGGTAAATTTATACTAATCTCGGATATTCCCCAGTGTTTTAGCCTGAAAATATTCGGTCACGTGACGTCTTTAGACCAATCGAGCGCGAGCAAAAATATTTGATGGATTTATAACCTACCTAGTCGACGCTAGTATGGTTAATTTTAAATTGAGCAATTTTTTCGTGAGTCAGATGATGATTGAAAGGTGATGGAATATTAAACTGGTGGTTAAATATAGACCATTTGTTTGCAGACGTAATATAGGATGTCAAAAATTTCCCGCCAAACCTAAACTGGCGGGCGCTGGTTTGCCGATGTTTGCTGACGTCCTGAAACTTCCTCGCTCGTAAAATGGAGCCGGAGTTTCCAGATTTCTCGTAGCCTCTTCCAGGCGTTCAATTAGTTAACAGCAGCTGCCAGCAGTAAATGCTTACAATGTAATATGATCTTTTTTTGGTACGCTTCGGCGGCGTATCAGGCTCATTTGGTCTCTTGGCTGACTAACTATCGCCGAAATACGAACCATGGCTGGGCCAAACTTACCTTATATGCCCCAAAGCATACCACAAAGGTGCGATAAAGTAAAAGAATTATCCTGTGATATTCTA